>CM022491.1:20892050-20961857 GCA_011952105.1 Coreoperca whiteheadi | reverse complement strand
TCTTTGTTTGGCCTTTGCCACCTCTACCTTCACCTTACGCTGCATCTCCCTGTACTCCTGTCTACTCTCTTCAGTCCTCTCAGTGTCCCACTTCTTTGCTAACCTCTTTCTCTGTATACACTCCTGAACTTCCTGGTTCCACCACCAAGTCTCCTTGTCCACTTTCCTCTTTCCAGATGACACACCGAGTACCCTCCTACCTGTCTTGTTAGGGTTACGGTATTTTTAGGTTGGACCCAGAATACAAGGCTGGACACGACATAGGTGGTAGGAGGACAAATAAGATTTATTGTAGTTGTTCCAGAGAGGTTGAGAGCTGGAACGGCTGGATGCAAGACAGACAGGTAAGTGGAGGCAGAGAGTCCACACAAACTGGAGACGAAGGGGTGTCGGCTGACAGGCTGAAGTTCCAGGAGGAGTTGCAGGAGCCGGGAGGAACGAGGCAGGCAGGCAAGAGGTGGTAGGAGGATCCACGGAGCGAGATAGGCAGATGGATGAGGCAGACGGGAGGATTTCTGGATGTGGAGACAGAGGATACGATAAGTTGCTGCAAAAACACACTCGACAATACTCATATGTAGTTCAGGAGGGAAGAGCCCGACGTAAGTACCACGATAGAGATAGTACGATCTGGCGAAGACTGGAAGGTTGAACCGGTGTTTAAATACTGCAGGAGGTGGTGATGAACCGGGATGAGCTGCAGGTGTGCAGGTAGGCAGGGCGCAGGTGAGTGATTGCAGGTGTGGAGGAGAGAGAGACTGGTCTGCTCCGTGGATGGCTCCAGACAAACAAAACAAACAAGACAGACAAGAAACACAAGGCAGGGAAAAACACTGGGAAACATGAGGAAGTTAAGGGAAGATATTCCCAAACCCTGACATGTCTCCCTGATCACATTAGCTGTAGTGGTCCAGTCATCTGGGAGCACTTCCTGACCACCCAGAGTCTGTTTCAGCTCCTCCCTGAAAACTACACGACTTTCTTCCTTTTTCAGCTTCCACCACTTCGTCCTCTGCTCTGCCTTTGTCCTCTTCATCTTCCTCACCACCAGAGTCATTTTACATAATAGCATCCTGTGTTGTCAGGCTACACTCTCCCCTACCACTACTTTACAGTCACTGGTCTCTTTCAGATTACAACGTCTACACAAGATGTAGTCCACCTCCCTCCGCTCTTATATGTCACTTATATGTTCCTGCCTCTTCTGGAAGAAAGTGTTCACTACAGCCATTTCCATCCTCTTTGCAAAGTCTACCACCATCTGTCCTTCTGCGTTCCTGTCCTGAAGACCAAACCTGCCCATCACATTCTCATCACCTCTGTTCCCTTCACCTACATGCCCGTTGAAATCTGCACCAATCACCACTCTCTCACCTCTGGGGATGCTCTGCATCACTTCATCTAACTCACTCCAGAATTTCTCCTTCTCTTCTAACTCACATCCTACCTGTGGGGCATAACCACTCACAACACTGAACATCACCCCTTCAATTTCCAGCTTCAGGCTCATCAACCTGTCTGACACTCTTTTCACCTCAAGAACATTCCTCACAAACTCCTCTTTCAGGTTAACTCCTACTCCGTTTCTCTTCCTATCCGACCCATGGTAGAACAACTTGAACCCTGCTCTTAAGCTTCTAACCTTGCTACCTTTCCACCTGGTCTCCTGGACACACAGTATGTCCACCTTCCTTCTCTGCATCATGTCAATCAACTATCTAGCCTTCCCTGTCATCGCCCCAACGTTCAAAGTCCCTACTGTCAGTCCTACATTCTTAGCTTTCCTCTTCTCTCTCTGCCTACGAACACACCTTCCTCCTCTTCTTCGTCTTCGACCAACAGTAGTCCAATTTCCACCGGTACCCTGTAGGTCAACAGCACCGGTGGCGGTCTTTGTTAACCCGGGCCCCGACCGATCCGGTATGGAAGTCATTGTCATGATTCGCATTTTTCATTTGGCATGTGTTTTACGTCGGATGCCCTTCCTGACACAACCCTCTGCATTTATCCAGACTTGGGACTGGCACAAGAAGACACTGGCTTGTGCCCCCCTGCAGTTTCATTCGATATATTGATTTATAGCATTGAGTTAAATTCAGATTTGAATTTCCTCCTTAAATCTAGCTATAGCACAATCAGATTGACATATGTATTGAATATACATGGGGCTGGGCAAAGGACTTGGAAAGCAATAAAGACTTTTTGTCTTTGTTAGAGGTTCAAATACTTCACATGCTGGAGGCCTATTATTGCTCTTCTACTGTGGCTAGATTTATCATGAAATGCATTATAGAGACATTCATGTAAATGCTATAATTAAATGTCAAAATCAAAAACTTTGAAGCTATAAGTAGATTATTTTTTTTGTAATTACAGTATTACTTATCACATTGTTTTTGTTGATTTTGATTAGTTTCAGCTGACTCTCGTAATTACCATTTAGTCAGTCAGCAATTCATTTTCATTCTAGACCATGAGGTGGTAATTATAAAATCGTTTTTCTGTCTTCTTATGCCTGCTGCTACTGTTTCACACCAGTCCCTGATGTTTGGCATTTTCACACAGTATATCAACTGCCATGGAGAAATTCCTTTTTCTGTTCTTCTGCAGAGCAGCAAATTCGCTGTGCATATTTTGGCACTAAATACTTACTGTAGCAGTAGGTTGACCTCATAGTGAAGCATATGTTCTAAAAGCTGTGCTGTAAAGCTGTGTTAAGGAAATGTTGATGATGCAAAGTTGTTACTTTAGTAGATTTTTCCTATGCATTTCAGGAAATTGAATATTTTATTTAGCTGCCTCGCATTTGTTCATTTTGGGATGTGAAATTTTGAATAGCGGGGTTTTGTAGTGGTGGCATTTGCTCCAAAAAAGGGTTGTACCTTGCCACATTCACAAGTATTAATCTCAATCCCATGACATAATACTTTTTATATAAATTCAAAACAGACAACTGCTTTTGAACATGTTTGTAAGAAGTAGAACTGAATATCCAGTCTGCATCAACGTCCGTAACAAGCTCCAATGTCATGTGCTCACCTAAATGAATTGGAAGCTCAGGTGGGATTCATAGGAGCCTGATCTCATAGCCATTGTCTGCCAATATGCCCCACAAAGATTTTTAATGAGCAATCTGTCATTGTCTGATGAACAAAGGCTGGTCAGTCTTTTTAATAGGATGTGTCTTTCTGCTTATTTTCTTCTCTGTGAAAAGGTTTTTTTGGGGGTATTTTTTCCTTATTCAAATTTAATGTCTAAGGACAGAGGGTGTTGTATGTTGTACAGATTCTAAAGCCCTTTGTGGCAAATTGTGATTTGTGACATGGGGCTATATAAATAAAACTGAATTGAATTGCCCTGCTGTTTGAGAGAGGCCCCGTCCTGGGAGGCTTCATTTTCTCTAATCTACTCTCAATGTTAATTGAATCTTTCCCAGGCAGACTGATAATACCAGTGGGAGTCGGGCTACAGCAATAGGTTGGAGAAAATGAGTCCTTTAAGTTCCGTGTCCCTTTTTTGCGCTGTAGTTATTTCCATGAATTTTTTGGTGCTGTGATGAATTTGTTTATCCAAACACGTGACATTTTGAGGAGCTTCTTGTCATTTTTTTGACCTTCCATTCATTACCTAACCTTTTTGATGTTTCCAGTTGGCCTTGGACCAGTTCCAATCACACTCTAGTGTGGTGCATTTGTGGTGTGAAAGCAAAGCAGACCAACCACAGGACTGTGGAATATTAGATATGTGATTTTAGCAGGTATTTTTGGCAGTTCCTTGGCAGAAAAAGTGAGTGAATTGTAGCTACCACACTGTAACTATTCCACATAATATTATGCTACAAGACATCTATTTTTCATCCTCTTTCTACCTGTCCGTCATTATTTATGACATGATGTCTTATTGCAGTCTGGACTAATAATGCTCATGTCAGCAAGCTCTTGTGACCAACCAAGAGTTGTCACCAAAGATAAATAAAAACATCAGGTTCAGTTAAATGCAGCATGAGCTGCTGCCAGTCACCAGAATTTGATTTCCCTACATGTGTCCACGTAGAGCTGATGACGCAGGATGACATCACCAAAAGTAGATTTTAACATTTACAGCTCTTGGTTTGTTTGTAAAAAGCCAGTGTGAACACCAACCAAACCAGAACTAAAAGGGAACAACATATAATTTCTTTTGTTGTACCAGTATGTATTGACCTCCTGAATTCTCTGTGACATTTTGCCATATTGTGAGCAAATAATGATTATGTAACAAGATTAATAACACTTCACTTCTGAGTCTACCCTTTAGTACTTTTTACTTCTATTGTTATGATTCAGTACTTGCTTGTACCTACCATTTTTGCTGAAATTGTGATATCAGAGCCTATTATAAAATATAAAGACATTATAAATCACTACTGTTTGTCCCCTTAATATGGCTGCTTAATTGGCACATTTGATATTGGATTTACTTACTGTTCGAAGCCATGTCAAAGGTTTCAAGTGTCATTGGTAGGTTTTAAGGGTTTCATGTGTACTTAAAGGATTACAGGACTTCTCTAGAGCTTGAGATCAGATAGATCATTTGTTGGAGCAGTTGTTAAGGTCAGGGCACATTAAAATCATTTGCTCCTGTTTGTATATGTTCCCTCATTCCGTCATTGGAGGCTTAACAACAGCGCATATGTGAGTCTTAGCTTAATTTGAACACTATCACTTTTGTTATGGATTTCTCTGAGTTGGATTTCAACTCTGAACATAAATATCACTAACAACCATCACAATCACAGCTCAGTAAGAATTGATGTAGAGAAGGCTGCCATCTTGTGGCGAGAGAGAGCGAGAGAGAGAGAGAGAGAGAGAGAGAGAGAGAGAGAGAGAGAGCGAGAGAAAGAGAGACATCCTGTCTCACCAACACCTAACATGGTATATGAAACATTTCATATGTCATCCTGTTCATATACGCTGGGTGTTGTCTTCTATGTGTGAAATTTTGATTAGCTCTTGTGTGTATTAGGTGAATCTGAGTGAGAATGACAGTGGTCAGGAAGTTTTTTTAATAGGCTAATATATTGTTTTGATTTGACAGATTTACACTGTCCCAGACATACAAATCCAGACCAATATAGCATCAAGCCTTTTATGTACATTTAAAAGACATTCTAAACAATAAACAACAATAAATAATCCCTGCACAAATCATCACAATTCTAATGCAATTCAAAGTTCAGTCACGCATTTAGAGCAGACAATGTCAGTATTCTTTTGCATAATCTTACAATGTACATCGATGATGAAAATGGACAGGAGTAATTTCTCACCTGTAGTCAGATATTTATCATTTATTTATTTCTAACCGCGAGCGAATCTCAAATATAGTAGCAATAATACGTTTTCTAAAACAGGTAATGGCACGCCTTATAGAATGTCATAAATTAAATTGGACTGAAACAAGACTAAAAGAGGCACAGCTTAGATATGTGATTCCATAAATAAGTCCCATACCTACACACTAAAATCCCTTGAAACCAGAAGACCACAGGAGCATATTAATGTTAACATCTTTTTTATGTCTTTTGTGGTGCATTGCTATTTATTGATTTTTTATCACAGAAACTCCAGTCAGACAATGAATATGGGTATGAAATACAAAAAAGGACAATAAATAACATTAAATAATAATAATACAAATAAATAAATAATAAATACAATACAAAAACAGAAGCAACAACAACAGCAATTATGATAACAATAATCATCGTCCTCACCACCACCAGTGTATAATGGAGAAGAAGCTCATACGCCATTTCATTCACTGTCATTCATGACAACGATGAATCGCTGATTTTTTTTTGTTTCATTTTTTCGTTTCGTCTCTGGTGTGAAAAGGCCTTGAGAATAACAATTTTAGTGGCAGTTGAAGCTGTGAGCAGAATGTTATTTTCAATGTGTCTGCGGTGGAGGGGTTTGTTAAGCTTGTGTTGGAGATAAACATCCAAAGACTACAGCATCACAGTACCAAAACATATGCATATACATGTGCCCACAGCAGAAGAGCAGTGTTAAAATCATTGTGTGAAACAGCTGAACATGAAACAGGGACACATATTTAGGATTTGGATGTTGGATACTGTCACCAAAATGTCATACGTTATACCTACAATACAGTACATATTTTTATGTATGTGGATATTGGAAAAATATTTGCATTAGTACCCTGGTATTGATTTTAACCATTTATCTCAGCCCTAAAAGCTCTGAGCTTCTGTTTACAACAGAAATGTCACTCTATCTACAAAGAAATGTTGGCTCTGTTCTAGTGTTTATTAAAGGTCCAGTGTGTAGTATTTACTGGCATCTAGTGGTGAAATTGCAGGTTGCAACCATTTGAATCCCGCTCGCATCACCCTCCCCTTCCAAGCGTGTAGGGAAAACTATGGTGGCCACTAAAAATGCGAACGGCCCTATCCAGAGCCAGTGTTTGTCCATTCTGGGCTACTGTAGAAACATGGTAGTGCAACATGGCAGCCTCCGTGGAAGGGGATCCGCTTATTCTGTAGATAAAAACAGCTTATTCTAAGGCAATGAAAACACAACAATTTTCTTATTTTCAGGTTATTATACACTAATGAAAACATACATGAATACATGAATATTTAATTCCATTTCAGCCAGTAGCTCCTCCTAAATGTTACACACTGGACTTTTAAGTATAACAAGTGCAAAATTACCATGGTGACTACTGTATGAGGAAAAGTTATGCAGCAGAAGAAGTCAAGTATTAATACTTGCCCACGCAATACAATATCTCTCTCAGTAAAGTCTTGGGCTCCAGGTGTATTTATTCAACTTGCCTGCTATGCAGCTTTTTCACTTGAGTTTGATATTAAGCCCTAAATTAAGATGGCGTAATATGGATGGGTGGAATACATACAGATGTAGAGTATTCTTAAATGAGTTTGAGCCCCAGGAGAGGGAGCCAGAAGACTGGGTTTACTGTTGTTTACCTTCAGCTTCACTGCTCCACATCTTGTTTTTGTAAAGAGTGATTGAAAAAAGACTCTTCATCAAGAGTTGTCCAGATCTACGATCTTAAAGACTGCTTTGTAACTGGTCTGCATTAGCTTTGAGTGGTGTCCACATTGTTAAAACCACAGTGGACTGTGTAGCAGTTATTAATAATGATGCGAGGCAGACATGAGGTTTACTTGTGTAGAGCTCTAAGTTGTATAATGTGACTACCCTTTATTATGTAATATAGATGTTGTGCATCTGGTGTACTAAATGATCGTCATTGCAGGAACTAATGCAGATCTCAGTACTGGGTATTGTAGCGCACTGTCAGCTAAGTTATTCCTCCCACACTTGTGAGGTCATTAAGACACCCACACACTTAGCTGACCCTGCTGCAATGGACTGTGCTTTACCTCAGACTCGTGGCTGACCTCACAGGAAATTCAGCCACACACGCATATCTTCATGTTGTCACATTCCCATCATGCTTGGGGCAGTGTGTAGGCATGGAATTAACATGAAGCTAGGTTATGATTCATCAATTACTGTATTCTTCTAATGCATGGTCCCTATACCTGCCCTTATGTTCAGGGTTATTTCTCACTCAGGCACTGCTTTGCATTGTTCATTAGCACATGTATGTAAGTAATATAATTTTCAGTGTGTGATAAATGAATTTGCATCTAACTTAGCATGGACTAGAGCTAGACCAATGAATAGATATATTGGCTGATATTAGCTTATTGCAGATACAGTATATTGATATCGGCATATATATTGGCCGATAAATAACAAGGAATTGCATTCAACGCCCTTACCACACAATATGGTGGTGATCTGTGCCTAGATAGTGATCTATTTTAAAAATACAATTAACTCTGTGACCCTTACTCATGTAAGGGTCCTGTGAAAATTAGGTGGGGATCTGTGCTTTTTCATGTGACGTGGGGTTAAAACCATTTGAGAAACGTGACCTCTGCTGGTTGTGTGATGTGAATTGGTTCTGTGAAAATCTCATCTGTAAGGACAATAGGTGTCTGTGTATACTTGTAAGGACATGTTCTAAGTCTTCACGGTTTGAAGGGTTTTAGTGGGGCGTATTAAATTTGTCTTTTTACAAAGGCGTGACTAGGCTCGACCTATTGGTTAAAAGAGGTGGATTTAAACAATCAAGATATAAGCAGTAGGCGATTTGAGGGGGGATGAAGGGGGATGCCATCCCCCTTTGTTAGCAAAATGACCAAAATTGATCCCTCTTGTTAACCTGCTCAAAAGATGCTCTGTGCTTTGTCTCGTAGTGGCTCTTCACATTGATGCTTTTAATAATGGCCACGGTCTCTGAACATACTGGTTTTGAACTGCCTGTGGGAAGATTGAACATGTAAGAGTCTGTCTAGTCATGATTAAAAGCTCTCTTTCCATTCTCTACTTATCTCTTTTTAGAGCACGCCATGTGAAATTCTTTCTTCGACTTGTCTGTCCCTATGTGTGTGTTTCCTGAGTCCCAGTGTTCATCGGAATGCAGAGATTTGATTGGCTGAGTAGCATCACGTGAGATAATTTACAACCATGTAACTGGTCTATGAGTTTCCTGCTAAACCAATGCCGTATAGACTAGGAAAGCTTTGCCGGTTAAAATAAAAATGCACTATCAAAATGTAATCATTCTCAACAATTTATTGATATTCTCTACAGCAGACAGAAGCTGGTCGGAAATGAACAGATCTTGGAGCAAAAATGCCCTTGAATGCTCATAAACGTCTTCTTTTTTTTCTCACACTTGTTATTTTTCAAATTAAATTGAGTATTTATTTAACAATATAACATAATAATTATATGTTATTTCAGAGTTATAGTATAGCCCCTAAAAATCAATTCAAGGGACCAAAAATAGGTTAACTTCTGGAAAAAAAAGGCCTTGGTTTTCGCCCTCCAGCGAGGGGGATCTTCCCCCATGTTAAAAATTAACAAATTGTCTACTGGATATAAGGGCACACTACTTTCATTCCGGATATTCTGTCTCTGATGAAAACCAAAATCTAATAGTTTTAACTGCAAGAGGCCTTTTATTTCCGGAATCATCATGGTGTTGATATATGGTAAATATTGAAAAATTTTTTTTTTTTAAGTTGTGACAAAACCAGTATAAAAGACCAAAATGTATTTTCCCTATGCTCCCTATGCTTAAGACCTGTCCTGTTAGGGGCTTCCATTAATGGAGCACAAAACAGTGAAGTAGCATCAACAGACAATCAGTTCGACAGTTCAACTTTGATATGTATATCCATACAAATCCTTGATTGTCACATAAAGGCGTACATGTACATCCATATGACCAGTTTTATCCTTGATGAATAGTCACATACCACAAAACAAGATGTAATAGTCATGTGATAGACCATTAATTTGTATGAAAATATCTCTTTAACATTAGCAGAAATTTGACTGAAAAATCATTAGCCAACATAATACTCATTCAACTAATCTGCAATGTTTCTGGTAGTAAGTCAGTAAGTGTTGCTTTAACAATGCTACTAATATTCTCAGGTTCTGTAAGAATGTTTACAACTGTATCTAAAACAGCCATTCAAGTTTTTAAGAAAGTCTTTGTGTAGTAGGCTATGTACTGTTTTTAGGTGCATCACTTATGGTCAGCTTTTTATTCATTAATTGATTGATTAATTGATTTTATTAATATATTGTTTTTTAATTTGGCTAGACAAGCTCTTGAGATACCCTAATGACCTCTCGGAATATCTGTTAGTTTGTATGTAAGTGATGCTATTGCTGAGGCTGTGTCTTTCACATGTTGTCTGCTCTGGCCTGTCTGATTTGTATATCTTTTGTCACTGGGCATGGGCCGCCAAACTAGTTTTCCACTCTGGGGGTTAATAAAGTTATCTATCTAATTGTTTAAAATCAGTGGACACGTTTGGAGGTCATGTTGAAACCCAAAACACTGTTTTCTGCAGCTCCATTTTAAGCCAAAATTTTGAGGTCCGTGTTTTCATGCGTTTGCACTCGGTATTTGTTTCCAAGGAGAGGCCATGAGTGAGGTACCTGGATATGACTTAGAGATAGTTCGGCCATATTCACTCCACCCAACCCTGCTTTCACAGAAGCCAAGACTGAGTTTATATTTTAAAATAAAATGAAGAAAATAGGGCGAATCAGAGCATTCAATTGTTAACTTCGTCTTTCAGTCATTCATTTTAATCTTTCTCAAGTTGGAGCTAAACCTAAGTGCAGTTATACACCCACTATGCCCGGTTCCTCTGCTAAACATTCACAATTGTTTGGCTCCAGTGGTGATGCTGCTGCTCTGCCAGTGAAACTCTAGACTCAATAGTGTGTGAAATAAAGGGCACACAGGTTAGTGAGAGGTGGAAAACCACACCACCACCTCTCATGTCTCCAATACCATCTGGTGTTTTGCAATTATTTGACAAAAACATCTTAAATTACTTTAACTTTTGCTTTGAGTTATCTAAACCATCTTTAAAAATCTGCTCTCCAGCCCCAACACACTGCAATACAGTTGTTATCGTTGGGATTCAGGTAGGTGGGTTTGGTTATTGGCAGAAATATCTAAGATATTTGTGAATATTAATACAATTCTTAATTTAATTAAGTTATTAATATAGATTCATGATTATGAGGCACCACCCTGGAATCAGGGACTAATAAACAAACGAGAAAACAGTCTCAAAAGTAGCTGTCCACCTAAAAATGTTGATAAATAAATATTATCTTACAGAAATAATGGACAGTGAAGGGTGAATCCGAGCACTGACTATAGCAAACACACACAATAACCACAGGCAACTGCTCCTTAAAATATACAATAGTTTATTTAACCTTATCAACGATTAACAATCAATAACTTCAGCAAACAACCACTGTAGTCTAAACCAAACAAAATAAGCATACACAATAAGCAAGCCGATAGGATGTGTGGGTGGGTGTGTGTGTCTGTGGGGACAATAGAGAAGGTGGTCGTGTAGGAGGAGGTCAAAATGGTGGCAGCCCACTCAATTTAACGCAAGGGACAGGGCCCAAACAAAGGGGAGACCAAGGCCGGTCTGCTCCCTGGATAAAGTGTAGCTTAGCTAGCTATGCTACCACGTTATCAGGGCCATTTGGAGCGTGTACATGTGAGTGTAATGATATGGGGGTTAGTGGAGAAGAAAAAGGGAGAAAATGCATGCTGAGAAACAAGAAATCTCAAATGCTGTGGAAAAGCGCAACTGGCGTTACCTTATTCCACAGTAACACAGCGGCAGACTCACGTACAGCTGTCGTGTTACTGGATTGGTCGTGTAAGGTACTAAGCTAACAGTTACCCCGGTGTGGCTGGTACAAACGGTAACTTCTAACATAAAAGAAAAACACGCAGGGAAGCACCAGGAAATCAAATGCTGTGGGAGACTTAATAGGCGTCACTTCATCACACAGTAATCAGACAGCCAACTTCTGTCTGGCGGTCTTATTACTGGACTCAAGTCTGATGAAATGCGGTTAACGCAAATGAAAACGGCACAAGGACAGCACAGCGACCGTTAATTCCCAAAACAAGTAAAATAAAATTCAAACAATAAAGCTTAGATCAAATAACACAGGTGTGTTATCCAGATAGCCTCTTACTTGGAGATCGCTTGGAGATTGTCCAAGTGATCGTGAGGCGTTTGTCTCAGACTCGTGTGACAAAGCCAGGTCCAGGGCTATCAGCAGGTCCAGTGGCATGGCAGATCCTTCGGCGGGCAGGCAAGGGAATACAGCAGTCGACTTCGAACGAGTGGCTCTGAGGCCGTCTGGCTCTTCCATGAAGTGACGATGAGGTTGCGTCCCTTCCTTGTGCGGGCTCGGGTCGTCATGGAATTAACAACTGAGGATTTAAAAAGTGTTTCAACCAACAGTGACAGTCTGTTAGCTCGACCAGCGAGTGGAGACTTGTCCTTCCTAGGTTAATTAAAGTTCACGTGAAAAGCGTCTTCATGAGGTAACATGATTTACTGTGGAGAAAGACGTGAGCGTCTCCTGAAGCAAAACAAATTCGCACTGAAAAGACAAGGAAGGAAGAGCTTCGTATGGTTTTATAACCTCGGTGACTCCATAGTCGTGCACACCTCGGTGTGCCGTTATTTAACGGCTGTCTGAAACTCTTTGTCTCTTAGTCTGGAGTTGAGGTTGTTTCTTGACAACAGGCCTCAGTCTTTGTTTCCCCAAATGGTTTGCTAGGCTAATGCTGGGCAAGGCCCAACATAATGTTATGTTATAAAGGTTGTATAAATGTTATATGGTATGTTATAAATGTCAGACAAAGGTTTTAATGGTTTGTTTAATTCACATACTCACTTACTACCAACTTTATTTCTGGCAGTATAAAGTAGGGGAGAACATTCACTTAGAGTACAAACTCTCCTAGACCGTAGGAAGAATATATTTCAAAATGAACATTTTGCCATCATCTACTGCTATCATATATGTCACTTCAAGCTCTTTTCTGAACCAGGAAACACTGTGAAGAAATAAAGTCCAAGGCTGCAGTAAACATTCACATTGTCATAATTAGTCAATAACATTTAATTGTCTTGTTTATTTTGTCCAAAAACCCAATAATATTTGATCTACAGTGACATGAAAATATATTCATTTAGAATATATATTCTATATTTACCAGGTAAATGGACTGCATTTTTATAGTGCCTTTTTAGTTTGCAGACCACTCAAAAGCGCTTTACACTACATGTCGACATTCACCCGTTCACACACACATTCATACACTGATGGCAGAGGCTGCCATCCAAGGTGCCAACAATAGGGCACCGGAACTGACAAAATCAAAACTAAATAAATAAATGATTCAATAAATAAATTAATATGCCATTCACTCCACCAAAAATAATATAATAATTCAATGAATGCAGACATTAAATAAGTTTTAAAATGTGACACAAATTGATATTTCTGTTTTAATTTGCTTCTGTATTTATTTAAATCTCTATTAATTCCCCTATTTATTTACCTTCCCATTAATTAAATAATTACTTTAATTTATTTATGTATGTATTATTTTCGCTTTGAATTTTCCTCCCATTTTCCCCCAAAGGTATTTATTTCTGTTTCTTTTTACCTTTGCAAATGACGGGACCGTGTGTCACGGGGTCAACTTTTTAGCCATCTGTTGATCGACATCAGAGTGCATAGATCGTGTATGCATGCCTTGCTACATAGCTTCTGGCCACTGAGGGACACTTGGCTCACAACTTTATACCTGAGGAGATTTACAGCTGGTTACGACCAGGACTATGATCTGGATCATATTTTTATGGAGAAAATATTTTCTGGTTTTTCCTCTGATGTCCTCCAGCTGCTCTGCCTCATCTCTTGGTGATTTACAGAGTTTACTGAAGAACAGATAGCTTCACTTTTTGCTAAAGTAGCTAACAGCTGCCCTCAGCTAGCCATGCAGCTGTGGTCCGATTACCCCACCCAACATGAGGGCAAGGAGGGCTTCCTTGTGACTTGTTTTTTTTCAGAAAGTAGCCTATTTTTGCCTCTTGATCGGACCTTTACGAACATTTACTAAACTCTGGAATAATTTACAATTAATACTTTATATTGTCAAATAAACACTTCATTTGTGGCCCAAAGATTTAAGTAATAAATAAGTGAGAACAGCAAAAAAGAAAAACTTTATGACCATTCAAGGTCACTTTTGGCCCAAGCTCTGTTAGTTGCAGACCTGCTGCTGACGCACTTTCTCTTTCTCCCCATCTGCTGTAGAGAATATAGATTTGATATAGAAAGAATTGTTGAGAATTTTAAAATGATGGAGCGTTTCTATTTTAAGCGGCTGAGCTTTTCTAGCCTTTATGGCACTGGTTAAGTGGTCCGGGAGTTGAGTCAGTGAGTGAGGGAAGTTACACACACCAGGAGAGTATTTCACATGGCGGAAAAGTAGACAGCGGAAACAGAGCTTTTAATCAAGAATGAACAGAATTGTACCTGTTCAATCTTCCCACAGGGAGTTCAAAACCACTATGTCTTATATGTTATATGATTGTAGCAATTATTAAAAGTGGCAATGTAAAGCGCCACAACGAGACCAGACACAGAGCATCTGTTGAGCAGGTTAACAAGGGGGATCGATTTTGGTGATTTTGCTTACAAGGGGGGGTGGCATCACAACTCAAATCGCCTACTTGCTCTATCTAGTGACAAAGTCGCCAAGTTGGCAACACTGGGCCACAAGCCAAATGTATGGCAGCAAGGCACGTTAGTCCATCTATGCATTTTGATGTTGATCAATCAATAGGTGAAGAGTTGACCCCCTGACACAGAGCTCCCCTCATTTGTATACCAAAGCAGAACACACCTTTGGGGAAATAAATGGGGAAAATGCTAAGGCGAAATAATACATAACGTTATTTCCTTGAGGGAGGTGAGAGCCCGAGGAGTGAGTAGTGATGTATTAGCAATAATTGGTAGCCTGTGTGTGTTGGGAGATAGAAGAATTAGCTGGCACCTTAGTCAGTGTGGAGGAGGGCAAGCTGTAGGGAGGGGATGCAGCTGGAATAATTGCTCCCCGAAGAAGCACAGCTACGCAGCAGCCATCACTGTGAGCCCCAGCCCACTCCACCCACCCGTTACATAAGCATGAGAAGAGCAGATCCGTGTTGTGACAGTGTGTATGTGTATTCACTGTAAAAATGTCTGTGTAAGTGGGATTTTGTGCTTGTTAAAGGAAGCTACCAGTAAAGTCGCATGTGAAACATGTGTCAAAGATGCAGATCTCCTCAGCTCCACTGCAGGGTTGCCTAGGAAACCCAAAAGGGGTGAGATCAGCATGGAAACAGTCGCTGTCAAGTACTTGAAAGCATTGTGACCAGAGAACATAAAAGTACCTTCAAATGATGATGGCAGTAATGGACGTTTGCTACGCAATGCACAATGTACGTTGCCTTCCAGAGCATTCCTCAGAAAATCCAATATGTTGCACTACGATGAGCTTTATCTCTAAACTCCTCAAACTCATTAAAATAGTTTTGTAAAAAAAAATTTCAAAAATTAGTTGATGTTGTAGTATTTACACTTTACTCAAGTACTGAATCAGCCACTCCTCTGTAAAAGTTAACAAGAACTTGGCACAGGAATTTTGCCTTCTTTAATTTTCCTTAGGAAGTCGTTTCTGAGCTTTCTTTACAAGCATGGAGATGTGTGATGTCCTTGACAGGTTCTCTGTGATGCTGATTCACAGGAACCTAAAACCGCTCACCTGCTCCACTCTGCTCAACTCTACTGATGTAGACAGGACAGGGGTGTGTTTCTGCCTTCATTGTGACCGCCTCTCCGAACTGTCTGGGGTCTGTTTGTTAGGAAGTCCAATATCCAGTTGCAGAGTGTGGTACTCAATCCCAGATTGTTAAATTTGCCCAGTTTCAAAGGCAAGCTTGTGTTGAATGCTGAGCTGAAATCAAAAAACAGCATTCGGATGTACAGGTGCATCTCAATAAATTAGAATGTCATGGAAAAGTTCATTTATTTTTAGTAATTCAACTCAAATTGTGATAGTCGTGTATTAAATAAATTCAATGCAGACAGACTATTTTAATTATTTAATTGTTATTTTAATTGTAATGATTTTGGCTCACATTTAACAAAAACCCACCAATTCACTATCTCAACAAAAAAGAATATGGTGACATGCCAATCAGCTAGTCAACTCAAAACACCTGCAAAGGTTTCCTGAGCCTTCAAAATGGTCTCTCAGTTTGGTTCACTAGGCTACACAATCATGGGGAAGACCGCTGTCCAGAAGACAATCAGTGACAGCCTTCACGAGCAGGGTAAGCCACAAACATTCAATGCCAAAGAAGCTGGCTGTTCACAGAGTGCCGTATCCAAGAAAGTTGAGTGGGAGGAAAAAGTGTGGAATAAAAGGATGCACAGCAGAGAACCGCAACCTTCTGAGGATTTTCAAGCAAAATTGATTCAAGAATTAGCGGGAACTTCACAAGGAATGGACTGAGGCTGGGATCAAGGCATCAAGAGCCACCACACAGACCTGTCAAGGAATTTGGCCACAGTCACCGTATTCCTCTTGTTAAGCCACTCCTGAACCACAGACAACATCCGAGGCGTCTCACCTGGTCTAAGGAGCAGAAGACCTGGAGCCTTATTTATAAAACTTTGTGTAGGATTTGCATCAGAAGTGGCGTATCGATGAAACATAGGACGTGCGTACGCACAGAAATATTCGGGTTTATAAAACCGTGCCCACGCACATCCTACGCAGTTTTCCCTTAATAAATCACAATCAACTGTAAATGTAGCGCAGCTTTTGCGGCTTCATGTCACGCCCATAGATGCCAATAAATAGTCCGTGAAACGCCCACAAGTTAATATTCATCGATTGCGAAATCTCGGCAAACACAGAGAGGAAATCAACAACACGTAACTTGACTCAATGTGAAGTAGAAGTTATCGTTGGCGAGGTGGAAAAGAGGAGAACAATGTTGTTTGGAGGGCACAGTGTGGGCATTACTAACGCCAGAAAGGCACCTGCGTGGCAAAAGGTTGCAGACGCCGTAAATGCTGTAGCCTCACAACCTCGGACCGTGGCCGAAATAAAAAAGGAAATGGTCGGACATCAAAGTCGAGGCAAAAAAGCGTCAGGCGCTCCATCGCCAGAGTGGCGTCTGCCACGGGTGGGGGAGAGGGGACGCCGGAGCTGACCGCTCTTGATGAGAGGTCTGAAGATGCGTTCACTCCCAATCCTTCCATTTGCCACATCTTCTAGGAGATCAGCAAGATCAGCCATTGTTCCTCATGACGCATTGTGATGGGGCATTTTATTTCCATCCATTTAATTGCGTCTGACAAGCTACAGATGTCAGTTATAATCTACGTGGAAATGGGAAATAGTTAGGTGCAAATGGAATTTCTTGCAGCTTTCTGAATGGTTGATACATACGTCATACGTTATTTTCTCAAAAATAAAACAAACTGGAGGCATATGCATGAATACCATGATTCCGTAGCTGATGAAAACATTTTTACTATGAAAACAACTTTCCCCAGTGGACAGTTAATCTATCTATCTATCTATCTATCTATCTGTCTATCTAATTGCATCTATATCTGCTCCGCCAGACAAACACATTGTCGAGAAAATCCGTTTTGTACATTTTTTTCGTTCTGTTTACCAGATTATTTATGAGGATGAATTGCATAACATGCCAATATTATTGCAGAACATATTTCACTTTTCTTTTTGCAAATGTGTGTTAATTTGCATTTCTGTCGTAATTTTCGCTTGATTTTGTTTCACACTGCAGATCGATCAGACGGCTGTTCCTGTAGGCTGTTTATTGTAAGACTTGCTTTGTGACATTTTCATGTTATTTATGAGAGGCAGTATTGCCATTTCTTTTACACAACGGTCTACAGTTTCACACACTTTCACGTGTTTCTTCCATCTGCCGACAGCATCGCAGATGAGGTTTCTATCATTTTTTTTCCCTGTTAAAAGGGATTTTTCAGGTAGTTTTTCCTTAGTCGAACAAAAACCAAAACAATTTGTCATTACCCACACTGCCAAAAAACTAACTAACCGAGTGTTGGAGTTGCTGCCAGACTGGCTGTAGTGATTCAGCTAACCCCCCCACTAAGATAAATATATATGCAGATATATTTCCATGCAGTATTATATTATTTATGATTTGCCAAAATGTAAACAAATGTTCTATCGGCTAAAAACACTGAGGGGAACTAGTCGTGTAGTGTGGAATAAAGCTGACTGATGTTCCGCAGGTGTTATTTTTACCTCCTGATCAGATATTGAAGGCTGTCACTGTGCGTGGCTCGACATGAGATGGGAAACTAAGGAGGTGAAGTTTTTTTTTAAACAGACATTTCAATCAAAATTTATTTTCATCAGGACAGCCTCCCTTTTTTAAAAACCAAAATGGCCAAACATAATTCTAACTTGAATTAATCCACTAACATCCGTATTTCTTCCACAAGTAATGTCCATCCGGACCATTAACAGTTATACAGCATTTTTAGACTCAGTTTTTTTTTGAAGGTTGGGTTCAAATACACCAAATGTTTCTTTATTCGATTATTTCAGGTACATTGTTAAGAGATTACACAGTATTATTTTGTTATAGATATATGTATGAGGAGTGAAAATGGTAGTAGAAACCATTTTAATGCAGAAAATGAAGCAGACTGGACAATTTCTAACAACTGCCGGTATTAGACACACCCACTTCTGGTATAAACTGATACAGATATTTTACCGATTTCTAGATATTTTTATGACATAACCAGATATTGATAAAGATAGTAGCTTTATGTTAAATCCCTAGACCACGTATGTGCCCCATGTTTGACTTGATGCAGCTACTGTTTTTGTACCCCTCAGCCTTCTTGTAATCGTGAAGGCCTTAGTCCTAGAAAATCTTAAATATTATCTGTATGAACTAGGGTCACCCTGATTTTCCACCTATTGTTTGATGCACAAATAGTAATAACATACTCTGCAGCTGAGAAGTATTGCATGTCTGTGCCGAAGAGCAGAATGCATGCCATCACCATACATGTGGCCCTGTTGACAACAGTACTCCATACCAGATTAGAATTTTGTCATTGCATTTTCTGATAAAGGCTATGGATTAACAGTTAATGCCAAGGGCTTAACAGATACTTCCACTGTTAGAATAATTACATGATTAAACATTTAAGCAAGCCCAATTTATCCTGTTATATAAATTCCTGAATATCTGGTCTATTCATGCATCTATCTCATTTTGACATACATACCTGCTACATGAAAACTATAAAAATATAATATGATATAATGATATGACTGTAGCATCAGTGAAGGCTTGAGCCTTAAACCAAAAGCTGGGAGGAACACGCGTACCATGCCATCAACATCAACCAGTCTGCCAGTCTGTAACTGACAAAGATAGACATGTTGAAGAAATTATAATGTGAACAGTGTAACAGTTGACTGAATGCTCTCTGCTTGTTGTAATTAGCTCTAATGCTTTCTTCGTGATGAAAGAAAATCTCAATAGGAAGACAGCAATCGTTAAAAGGCACAGGCATCAAGTGTCACTTAAAACGTTCCACCTTCAGGCAGGCCTTATCCACAAACGTTGAATTTCCTTAATATTAATTTAATGGCCACTGAAATCACCCAAGATTATTTGTGAATATCCATCTACCCATCTGTTATCTGATAAATAAGATAATTAATGCCTCCTTTCTCCTTTCAGTCATGGGAAAAAAATGGTCTCCTCCTGGTTTTGCTGTGCTATTCCAATTCGCACCCTAATTTCCCATTCTTTTACAGCAGAAGTCAAAGTACGTGTTAGATATTAAACACAAAATGTAACTGCTGTTTTCTTGCACAGTACAAAACAAATAGTTGTTGTAACAATGAAATTAAATACTGTTTTAATTAAAATCAGATTACTTATTAGGCTGATTTTACTGTCTAATTGATGTTGATGGCAAGTAGGCAAAAATAATTCATATATTGATTAGTCAATATATTGAAAATTAATCTTTTTGATTTAAGTCATTCATCAAGGAAAAAAATCTAATTACTTGCTGGTTCAAGCTTCACACAAGCTTTCTTTTCTCTGTTTTATATAATTGTCAACCGAATGTCTTTGGGTTTAAGTGTGTTGGGAGGACAAAACAGCAGGACAGGAATTATACTATGGCCAAATGGCCAGTGCTGTGGATGCCCCGGAGTATGGCCACAATGCCCCTTCTAAAATGAAATTCCCACATGGCCACTTTGGCATGGCCTGTTTCCTCATTTAAAACTACATGCGACGCAGCAAATAAACTCACATTTCCCAGTGTCTCCATCATCACGCTGGACATTAACAGTAGCACGAGATTTGTCCCACTCCCGCAGATACACTAAACCCGAACAATAAACATTAGCGGATAACCCGCCAGCTAACATTAGCTAACAATTAATGTTAGGTGATAAGCACAAACAGCTCACAACACTGCACACTTTAAGTGTTAATACACATGTGTTGTAAGGTTGACCAGGATATTGCTGCATAGTATTGGCTTTAACTACGAGCGTACATAGAGTTTAGCTTTATCTTGTGAAATCTGACGGGGTGCTACTTTTTCAGCGCAGTGCCACGAAAAGGAGCGCACATATGGTAATTTCCCCCTGATAATGCTAATGTTACATTGTGAACAACATTGAAATATTCGAAGTTCTGCTGTCAAAAAAACTTTTTCCCACCATCAGCAAGCAGCAAACTGGGTATTTACTTTGATAGCGGACGAAAAAACTCCACAAATACCGTCTCACGCACGCGCCAGACGGGAATTAACAGTGTTATGAATCGGTGTTTAATTCGGCGTGTGTCTGATCCTCCAACCAGCAGGTGTTTCAGTGAGAAATCTTAATTTTTGGAATGGTTCGCATCTTACTCCCACTGTCTTAATAACGCAGCTAACCGACCGAGGCTGGTAGACTCTCAGACTACCAGACTCAAATGCTAATAGTTGCATGGGTGAAACTTGACCAAATTCATTTTGATAACTCTTAGCTTATTTATAGACTTTATTTTATCATTAAAATATAACAATAACAATTAATATAATGAACTGTTCCCCTTTTAAAAAATCAGACAGCATTTGTTGGAAAATTCAAACGCTCAATGTAACGTACAGTTTAAAGAAACTCAGTACTGTGTCTCAATACAGAGACTCACCTAATTGTTGTATCCTGTTTTGTCTTCATACAATTATCACTTATTGTTACTGCACCGTTGGTTTTGGCCCGTGGTGCCCTACATTTTGGCCACGATGCCCCATTCAATTTGTATTTATCATAGGCCAAAGTGGCCTTGTCCTAAAAATGACTTGATTCCAGGCTTGAAACAGGTCATTTGACATAATCACCTTGGGCTCTTTTTTGACATTTTATAAACAAAATGATGAATCATGTAAATACAAAAAATCCCCAGATTAATCGATAATGAAAATAATTTTTAATTGCAGCCATCTCATGTTGGCTACAATGTGAATGCAGTGTAACGGATAGTAGGTGTACATCTTAGGGAGCTGCGCTAAAGGAATTTGCATACATCCAGTATCGTGGTGTTGGCTCCTAATGTTTGATGTGCAGTTGTGAAGCACCTATACACTCTCATGACAATATGTCGAATCTTTTTAATTCACTCACCGCCATAACAGTTTACTACTGCGCAGAGGCTTGGGAAAGGAATCCCCCCCGGAGGCCAGGGCACATTGTGTTAGACACATGCACACCCTGCACTAGACGTGCAGTCAGTAGGCGATTGGATGAGGAGGAATGCAATCCCCCTTGTTAGCTTTGTCTCGACGTGGAGCTTCACATTGCCGCTTTTAATAATCTCTTTTTAGAGCAATTATTTCTCCGACTCGTCTCGTCTCTGCTCTCCCTGTGTGTGTGTGTCACTCACTGGCTCAACTCAGGCCGCTAACCCAGTGCTGTAACGGCTAGAAAAGCTGCGCCGGTTAAAATCTAAATGCGCCGTCAAAATGTTATAATCCTCTCAACAACTTATCGATCTTCTCTACAGCAGATGGAGGGAAAGAGAAAGCCCGGGTCATTTTGGCCCAAAAGTGCCCTTGAATGCTCAAATAATCTTTGTGCCGCAAAATGGGTGTTTATTTGACAATAAAACGTAATCATTCTACATTATTTCAGAGTTTAGTAAAAACTGGGCTACCTTCTGAAGAAAGGGCACAAGGGAGAGGCTCCTTGGCCATTTTTAAAAATGAACATCGCCTACTGCGTACAGTCGTTCTCTGCTGGGCTCATGATGCCTTTGCACGTAAGTGTGCCATGTGCCTTAAACACTGTGCCAGATGCCGTGTTTAAAGCAGTACAAGAGTGAATGGACCATTCCAGAGCCGGTAGTCACTATCTTTGTGTCACGTTCTTAATGCCTGACACTACATTTGTACATACCATGATGAAAACACTGCACTGGTGTAAGAAGCAGGCTGTGTAGATGTCAGATAGAAGAGGGTGGAGGATTGGATGCCAGGTTGATGATGAGTTGTTGAACTACTTCATCTGTTGATGGGACACGTGCAGTTTTGTTCGTTAAGGGGATGGTTGGAAAGGACGGCTGGCTGTGTTAAGCCCATTACCCAGAGGAGAGGCTGAATTAGAAATCAGCTATGCGGGGTGTAAGGTCATTGTCTGCATTGAAAGGAACAGGCAGCCTCTATGTCTGAGGATTAGGCTTGCTGTTAACTTGCCACCAGACATCTGGTCCTCTCACAGCACACAGTTTCACAGGATAGCAGTGCTGCAACATGACCGGGAGCAGGGAGGTTTTACTGCACTGTGAGTTACTCTTGACAACTTTCTGCTGCTGTATTTTTGAAGCTGAAACTGTGGTTACCAACTTTCTTCCCCATGGAGCTCCGTTATTGATGGTCACAGTCGATAGTTTTGATGGCTGTGGAATGTAATGCAGTGTAGAGAGGGGAGTATTTGAGACCAACTGTCAGTGCTTGTCAAATCTCCATGGAGGTGAGCACAGCTGACAGATGTACGGTTTGATCTTTTTTTTGGTAAAGTTATTTTTATTTGTATTCCTTATACTGAAACAAAAGACAGTACCTAATTCCTTTTTTTAAAGGCATGCTAAATTGGAAGACGTGCTGTTTTGTAAAGTTTTTGCATAATTCTACTGCGTAATTTTATCTGTTCAGTGATAACTAACAACTGGTTTTGTACCACGTAGAGTCTTACACATATACTCACCCTGCTGTACACCAGCCGTTCAAACATTTGCATTTTTGCTGTATTCATTTGCATCCATAATAGCCTGTTTTCATTTGAATTACAAAAAGATAGAACTGTGACTGTCTTTTGTTTGTTTGTGTTACAAGAACTACATCAATATTTATTATTGATGTAGATTAATTTATTTCCAATTTCTAAAAGCAGAATACATGGAATAATTTATGTACGATTGGGAATGCTTTGTTTTTGGCATTGAACAGGCGTGGCAGTTCACTTGTTATGGATATATGTCTTCGGTAAAACATGGCTAGCCATTCAAAAACATGTCTGCATTTTGACAACAATATCACTTGAACTGAATGCCAAACAAACATGCAGATATGTTGATGTAATGATGCACAAACAGATGTTGAGTCCATTTCTCCCGAAGATTCTAATGCAGTGGGGCTAACACAGCAGTGCTGTAGTCATGCTGTCATTCAGTCAAAGCGGACCATGTGGATATGTTCACACCAATATGGTCGCCAGTCCTGGCTGAATGAAAAATGATCATTTTCAGTCTGCATTGATGTTTGGTACATTCGTCGCACATACTGCTTTTGCCTTTTTTTTTGATGACATCTTTTCTTGCCCAATCACATTGATCTGCTATGAAGTTTCAGGGAGGGAAGCTTTGTAATCATGGTAGTGTGTATGATGGTGTGTGTGTGTTTGTGTTTAGACACATAATTGTGAACACTGTAGGACCGAATTATACAGTGTGAGTGTCATTCTGAAACTGAGTTCATGAAGAGTTTGGGGCATTTCGCTACAGAAATTTGCACATTTATTATTAATATTTGCTGGTTATCCATTTGTTCTTTGTAAACATACTGTTATTACATTAATGTCTGCCTCACCTGAAGCTGAACATTAGCTGAACAACATTTTGATTCTTATTTTCCCTTTATACAGTAAGAAATCAGACAGTCTGTCCTTTACACTTGAGGTCTGACTGACAATTGGAACATGACTATCCCAACCTGTTATTTACAAAATGTTCCCTACAATATGGGTTCAATCACTGGCGACTCCTTTCTTTGTGGAATTTGCATGTTCTTATCTGTGTTCACATTGGTTCCCTCCCACCCTAAAGAAATGTTGAGTATAAGGAACACTTGGTCATAGGAATGTGAGCATACAATAGGGGTTGGAAGGTCATTTTGTCCTTATTTATTTCTGAATTGATCGGGTTACAGTAGAAAAAGAATGATGTGCTGGCTGGGCACAAAGGGAGCTTTTCTTGAAATTGAAGTTGAAGCCAGAGATTGAGTGCAGTCAACAGTGGGCTTTACATTTGGTGTGTGATCTATGCTTATAGCTGGCACCATGCTGCAGAGGTCAGCAATAGGTTTGCACCAGCTCTTCATAAATCCATTACTAAGTTTGTGCTATAAGTTCTTAGTTTTTAGTAACTACTAACTTCTTTGAAACTAGTGATTTACCAAGTATTGCATTTGGTTAAACTGGTATAATGTGTTTCATTTATTGACGACACAGTCAACTGTGTTGTCTGTGAAGACGTTAACTTGCACCTGAGTCATATAATATATATATATATGTATGTCTATGTTTCCACAGATATCCAGGAGTTCTATGAAGTGACGCTATTAAACACACAGAAGAGCTGTGAGCAAAAGCTGGAGGAGGTCAACCACATGGCGGACAAGTGGGAGAAGAGTGTTTCAATACAAAACTCTGAGCTTGCACACTCTGCCTGTCCAGTGGAGGAGGTGAGTCTCTGACACAGTGTATTAGCCACGCAAAACCTCAGACATACCTGGACTGATGAATGACCTCCGTATGGCGAGGTTGTTTGCTGACGCCAGAAGTAAAGCAGTTGGAGGCTGAGGTGCGGACATTTTCTGAGACTGTATAAAACATGGATGGTGTGTCCCTGACGTCAGCCATAGGTTTCTGAAGAGCTGTCGTGAAGCTCAAAGTGGGCGGCTTCCGGCGGCTAACTATAGAGACCAAAACCATTTTTTGTACCAGGCTGTAAACATGTTTAGTTTCTGCTGTTTATTTGCCATTTTAACACGGGGCTCTATGGGGATTGACTTTTGGAGCCAGCCTCAAGTGGCTATTCGATGAACTGTAGCTTGGAAATGTCTTGCAGACAGCAGCGGCAGTAACAGCAGCAAGGCATGAATCAGCAGACATGCAGAATATGAGGGTCAAAGGCTTTAAATAAACCGCCAAGTGCCTGTAGGGAGATGTGCTGGTTGTGGTTAGCTGTCAGCTGAACAGCATAATGCTTAACATACAGTGTCCTGCCAGAAGTAGCTTATTTAACTATACCATTTTAAGTCACAGGCTCATTAGTTATCAACATATACATGAAAATGTCATTTAGCATATTCACGTGTAAAACTGGTTATTGTGAAACTGCTGTAGCTCCTCATTACCCTCAACCGATTTTACACAGCAAGCTGAGTTTATTCGTCGAGAGGAGAGCTACAGCCTGTTACATCAGTTGCATAATGTCTTTGTTGCTATGTAGGGAGCGTTCCAAAGTTTAAAAAAAAAAGACATTTTTACAGAAAGCCTGTGTTACCAACTAGAGGGGCAGATTTAGAAAGAAGAAGAATTGTCTAATGAAAGACGGTTACTAACTGGCATTTGAAATGGTCCTAAATTATCTTAGGTTTGATGTTGTTTGTTTATATTTATGTTAATGTATCAGACATTGCTAAAGTTCTTTTTCCATTTCATTAGGAAATCTCAAACAACTTGCTTGTTACTGTACCAACTTGGTACAGCAAAGCACTTCAAAGTCTACTAGTTGTGCTTGGAAGCATTTGTTTCAAAGGGTTTAGCCTTCGTTGAGAAGCAATAATTGACTCCCCTTAAGGCTGAACCTTGTAAACAAACCAGTCTTATCTCTTCTGGGTTGATGGGAAGCCCACTGACGTTTGTTGAATCATGGCACAAGAGTTCTAAGAAAGCCACACTAAAGTCTTGAACAAGGATTGAATGTGAATAGGCTGTCTTCCAGAAAGGGTTTTCATATGATAATCTTATTCACACAATACTGTGGTCTTTTTCCTTCTGAATTTCTAATAGGAGCAACTTGTAGTACACCTGCTTTACATCTTTTCAAGCAAGATAAAACATTTTAATGTATAGATGATTTATGCTAATTATATGTGGCTGGTGACTCGAGTGTCAGTGGGTGACGTAGTGTATTGATTTAAATGTGCCTTGTGATATGGATATATTATAGATATAGAAAAATAGGTGGAGATTCCACCAGAGTAGCTGGGAATCTTCTTCTTTTCCTTCCGGCTGCTCCCTTTCAGGGGTCGCCACAGCGAATCATGCGCCTCCATCTAACCCTGTCCTCTGCGTCCTCTTCACTCACACCAATTAACTTCATGTCCTCTCTCACTACATCCATAAATCTCCTCTTTGGTCTTCCTCTAGACCTCCTGCCTGGCAGCTCCAACCTCAGCATCCTTCTACCAATATATTCACAGTCTCTCCTCTGAACGTGTCCGAACCACCTCAATCTGGCCTCTCTGGCTTTATCGCCGAAACATCTAACATGAGCAGCCTTTCTTCATCTACAGCTAAACAACATCCTGAAGTGAAATCAGTGTGCAACCAAGAGCAAGGTTGCAGAATGAGCAAGAGCAAAATATCGCTAAAATAGAAGTCAAACAGTATTATCTACAATATTCAAGCAGTAGGCTGTTTTATTTCATGAGGTAAATATAACTCTTAAGGCAAATACTGATTTTCTCTTTCTCTTTCTCATACACACACATAGTAGGTGTAGTGCTATTTGTTTAAGTACCGAAGTGCATCTATGACGCAAATGCATGTGTTCACGTGCACAGTGAAGTTGTGGCTCGTTTCGAAAGTTATGTAACTGGTGTTCCTAAGGTGAAAAGTTTACATACATTAGTCAACCATAACTGACCACGTGATCTAATGTTAGACCGACTGCATGAACAGTTTCGTTTTGAGAATATTACGCGGTCAGCCGGCCCAACATCTAGCTAAGCAGTATTAGGCGATACCATGGGTGGAGTAGGTTGTAATTAGCGTGGCATTAAGCACTGAACACAAGTAGTTTGTGTTTTGAAAGATTTCATTTTCTTACTCGTGCCGAGCAAATTAAGCCGCATTCGAAGCCTCCGTTCTGAGGAAAAGGTGCAGTGCATGCAGAGGTCAAGCTCATCTAATAACTCTAAACGCTAAGCCTGCTTTCATTTCCTGCAGACATTGGGGATGCGGCACCAGCTGGCCAAGCTTAAGGGGCTGGCTTTGTCATGTTTCTTTTGCAAATGCATCACAAATAAAGAAACCGTCAGAGGAGTGAACGATGATTTGCTGCCTTTTCGTCTTTTCTACTAAACGTTAGCTAGCTACAGCCTACTGCTGAGTGTAATGAGTCTTTCTTGCCACCTAGAATACGGCTGACATAAAACAAAGGACTGAAATGTATCAGGGTCGGTGGTATAGTATAGATATCATGCCCTTATCTGCACAGATCATAGTTATGCTGCTGCTATGCTCCTAAAATTTAAATAGTATCCAAAAAACGTATAAGATTCGCACATCGCAAGTTATTTATGATGGTTGAAAAATTGTTTTCAAATCTGATATAGTCAAAATTTCAGTACATTTATTTTTTTCCATATCGCCCATACAGCGGCAGCAGACGCTGTAATCTGGCTGTTTAGTTCGTCCAACTCCTTTAAACATTAAAGCCCACTAGCCTCCATCAACTACATTTGAACATCAGAAATCCCAACTACACCTGACCTTCCGTTTATTTGCAGGTGTAATATAGGATGAGAAATCATGGCATATCGTAGAGCAAAGGACTTTTACATTGTACCGTACTGCACAGCACTGACTCATCGACCAGGACAGAGAACTGTGAATAACTGTACAGGTCTGGCCACCTACATCAGCTGAGCGTGTTTACAGTTTGAAACAAAGGTGCTCTTTGTTGTAAGTGGCGAAATTAAGAGAGACAGCTTGTGATGTATGCGGACACGCTTCTAATAAGCGGGTGCTGAGTGGCTGAGGGCCATGATGGACTGCAAAAGCTCGAAAGATGAATCAAAATGTAGCATTGACTCTAAGAATTACCCAGGAAAAATGAGTAACCTCTATAATGTGGTTTATGCCTCTTATTTTGCCTCTTATCTTAAATTACTAGATACACTGCATACTGATAGCAAAACGAGATGAGTGTATCTTTTTTTTTGTTCTCTAGATTAAAAAAAACAGCAACGCAGTCGAGTGCTGTAATAACCACAAAATAATGAGTAAATGTCAAAAAGAGATTATAGCAGTGACCAAAAAGATGTAGGTTACGTCTACCCTTCTGACAATAGAAAATGTGCACAGAACAAGCTACATTATGTTCAGACAGCAAGTTAGTTTTAAAGTAAAGATCAGCACCATTTTACACCAACCTCATCTTTCGGAACCGTTCTCAGCAAGGCAGGCTTTAGTGTCAGTCCCTCATAATTAAAAACAAAACATTAAAGTAGCGAAAATAAAATGCAAGAACAAGTAGATGTGGTTGAATGATGGTTGTCAGACACTCCATACAATTCCCCACTCTTTTGCAATGTTGCATTTTGTGTTGTGTTCAGTGTCTGTGTGATCTCCTCAAGAGATAGCCTCTTCAAAAGCTCCATCAGTAAGAATATGAATGTGTGGAATAGGGCTGTAGTCAACCAAAGAAAATGTTGGCCCAATGAAATTCTACCTACTCTGTTTTGAACAATTTAATATTTTACAGTACAAGTTTTACTTTAACAAACACAACAACCCCCATATCCTAACACCCGGGCACTTGTTCTAACTTAACACCTCCCTTGCGTTTAGAGTGTGCCTATAGTATATGCCTATGCATATGCCTATAGTAATCATTCAATTTAATGGTACCTTTAGCAAAGTAAAGATATATAGAGACAAACAGTTACACCATTACAACACATTTTCTAAACATGCCTCCATCCCCTTCTGGGGTCTACCACTATTTCTTTAAGTGCCTTTAAGTCCTGAGTTTTCCTCCTGTATAAGCTCTCCTATATGTTCACATTTTATAAAATCATCAAATGATTTTCAAAGTCCCTCGTTAACAGCCAATTTGTTTTTCAAGGTATATGTTATTCTCTCCATTGACATACACTTCGCCATGTTCTTGATCCAAGCACCAATTGTAGGTGCAACAGTTTTCTTCTTCGTTTTGCCTGCAATATAGCAAAAGCAATATTTATATTATTTGGTCCTGTAGCAATATCATCTTGAAGTCTAGTGGGCTATTCACAGACAAAACGATCATGATTGTATTCATCACCTCCCTCCAGAATGTCTTAATTTTGTCACACTCCCAAATAGAGTGTCTAAATGTTCCTTGAGCCTCATTACACCTAAAGCGAGTGTCAACAATTTGGATATTGAGGTCTCATCAGAGCCAGATACAAGCCAGTTTTATAATAATGAAATCAAACTATTACTATTGCAATTTTTGATAGTAATTTTTTCTAAGGATGAATTGGACACCTCCATTCTCTTTCATAGAAGAGATAAAACTCCTCAATTGCAGAAGTTTAAAGAAGTGCCTCCTTGGGATCTGATATGCAGTGTTGACACAGTTACTTTGAAAAAGTAATCTGATTACTGATTAACTACTTTAAAAAGTAACTTAGTCACGTTACAGATTTCTTGATTTTAAATGTAACTAAGTTAGTTTACAAGTTACTTTATTAGTTACATTCAGCAGCTGCCAACAACATAACTCACTTTATTGGAAGTGCATTTTTAACAGTAACGTCAACAACGTATCTCCTGACATTTTAAGTTGAACTCAAAAACTATTTCCTGAAAAAATACATGGTTTTCTGAAATATAAAATAATGACAGTCTCTCTTGACCTGACATATTTAACTGTTAACACCGTAATGGCAAAAGTTACTATTTATAATCTACATTGGTTATAAATGTAACTATTACATTATTTTTAACATGTTTTATAAACATTGAAGAGCTGTTCTGTGAGGCAGATCAGCATTGACCGTAGTAGGGATTACCCGTGTTTTAAGGGCAGCATTTCCTCTACAACATACTGCCCAACCAGCTTCTTCAACTCTCCCCCACTTACTGGTTTTGCACCGAAGTCCAGCTGTTGTTGTTTGGGTGGTGGGGGACCTCCTGCTCTCTGCTTCGCACCACCTGGTGGGACTTGCCCTGGAAGTTTGACTGTGCAGTGCTCCGACTCCAAGTGTTTCTTCAAATTTGACATAGTGTTTTTGTAGCTAGATAGCACTTTGTCGCCACAACGAATCTTAATATTGCCATCTTTAATTGAGACAAATTCAAAATAGTGACTGTATTTCCAGCTAGAAAACCCGCATCGCTCTCCTCCCTCCAGTGTTGTTTTTGTTTGTGTTGCTGCGTGGTATGTATTACACGTGACGTGAACTGTCCTCATGCTTAAAACGTGACTTGTCGCATTCGTGACTTCACTCCCCGAGACTCAAGAAGAAAACAAAAAAATATATTTTTAATAAGGAAAATGACAAAAATAGTAACGCACAGTGACTTAGATAAATTACCCTAATCTGATTACTGGTTTGGAAATAGTAAAGCATTAGATAACCTGTTACTGAAAAAAGTGGTCAGATTACCGGCATCCCTGGTCAAAAGTCATTAGAACCTCTTCTTTATAAAGGTCAGCTCTTTTACTTAATCCTTTCTTTTCCCATAGCTGGAATCCAGCATCCAGCTTGCCTGGTTTAAATGAAACGTTGCCCCATATTGGACTGAATTGCGAAAAAATTAGTTCGATATATTCACATATTTCTTTACCTCATACCATGCGTCATACCATATTAAGCACTATAGGGTGGGCAGTCTGTGTTCTTAGATGTTTTAAGTTGGCTGACTACAGATACAAATGTAATGGTATCTGAACAGAGCATGACTATATCCACCCATGATGGAGTATCTTCAATAGAAAAGTAGAACACTATAGTTCTGAACTGAAGTACCAGTAAATACTACCATTAAAGGTTGGGACACTTCAGGCCCCCTGTATCAAATGGAAGATATAAAAGTTGATAAATGTTGGCCAGGATCTTGTTTGTGCTGATTTTGAAGCATTCATTTTAAATCACAAGATTTTAGTGAACAGGCTGATCAAATCTAACAGTGCAGGTATGGAGGTGTCCAATTGTTATAGGAATAAAATAACATAATCCGCGAAAAGAGCTATCCTGTGATCTCTGTTACCAATTTCAATCCCTTGTATTTGCTTGTTAGCTCTAATTGCTATTGCTAATGGGCCTATAACTAGAACAAACAGAAGCAGAGACAAAAGTGAACCTTGAGGGCAGCGTCTTGTGATATTAAAGGGCTCAGATACCAACTAATTTGTTACTATCTTAGCTACGGTTGAGATATAATAATTGAATCCAATTACAAAAAGTGTCTCCAAATCCAAAACAAAAGAAAACATCAAAAAGATGGGTCCACTCAACCCTACTGAAGGCCTTCTCTGCGCCCAGCGTGAGAAGACCCGTATCGCCTTCTCTCTTTTGGTTAAATAGGATATTGAAAACACGTCTTACATCATGAAACCCTTGCCTTCCCTTTATAAACCCATTTGGATCATCCTCCACAATACCTGAAAATACTACTACTCTCGTTATTTAGTTGGCTTCAAATGAGACTTAACAGTCACACAGTTCCGCTTGACTGTCCCTCAACCTTGGTCCAACGTCGCCCCAGCCTATGGGAGTAGCCACATTAGCCGCACAACATGCGTTAAACAGGCTAGTCTATAAAATAAACAGTAAAACAACATAATACATGGCTAAACTTACAGCGTTCAAGTTTGAAGTCGGATCACAGACTGCTGGTATCAATCCATCGTTGAGCTTGAACTGTTACCAGCTCTCGTTAAGAAAGCATTCCGTAGTAAAATGCACACACATGTTGCCATTAAATATAAACTTTATCCACTCAGCTCTTCTGTCGTCTGAGGCTGGGGGATGATGTAGCGATTTGTGGTGGTTCTTTGACATGGTGTTAGTTTGGAGCTCAGTAAATGTTCAGTATTAGCAGTCTCCATTAGGTTGGGAGAGTTCAAAGTTGTGACTTCCTGTCTTATAAGTCTTATAGTCTATTAAACCATATGATTATTAAAACAGAAACATTTGTTGAGTAAAATATATTTGAATATTATATGTATTCATTATCATTGTTATTTCTAACACAATATAGCCTATCACTCAAAATAAAATACATCAGGTGTGCATATTCCTCCCGCCCCCGAAAATAATGGATTTTAGAAGCACCGTTCTCCTTATGAAAGTAACACCAGAACAATGAGAATTTGGTCGGAAAAGAGCATATCGACCAACCAACTGACCAAATGGACTGTACTTGTATAGCGCTTTTCTAGTCTTTCTGACTACTCAAAGCGCTTTTACACTACATCACATTCACCCCATTTACACACATTCACACGCTGATGGCAGGAGCTAACTGCCCATCAGTACAACTTAAACTAATCATTCACACTCACTCAGACACCGAAGGCGCAGCTTCGGGAGCAGTTCAGGGTTCAGTATCTTGCTCAAGGATACTTCGACACATGGCCGGGGGAAGCCGGGATCGAACCGCCAACCTTCCGATTGGTGGACGACCGCTCTGCCACCGAGCCACAGCCGCCCCAAACCGAGCACCGAGCACAAGGTGCTAGCCCTAGTGTGGAAGCGTGGAGCGTCCTCAATATGACAGCCATCAGATTCACAGTGTAGAATATATTTCTACTAGCTTTGCCTGTGTGTTTTCTTGATATTACTGAACTGAATGTAACTGTTGTTACAGACCCTGGCTAGGGTTAGTGTGAATATGCCAAAAAACCAGTACAGGTTTGTCAGTTGAAATGTAGGTCAGTACCTTTTTGAAGTTTTCCCATAAACTTGAATTAGACTATAATAATTCCTGGTATGATGCAGCGTTTGTCTTTGCTTTTGGTTGAAGGAGACCCATGGCCAGTGCCGTGGATCTGTGCACACCAGGCACTTCACTAATAGCATGTTTGACTTGGAGTTGGACCAACCAGTTTGGTAATCCACTAGTAATCCTATTTACTACGCAGTCAAACCTTGCATCATACCTGCTGGGTTTCTGCAGTGATAGTAAAGAATTGGCTATAAGGGACATGAATATACATTTCTAAAGAGATCATGTGTACAATGTCTTTATAGCTTTCAAAATAGCCCCTCAGTAACAGCAGGAGCAGCTGAACCACTTTGCTGATGTCATCCAGTAGTACCAGGATAGGGATAAGTGAAGGGGATTAGAAGAGTCCTCAGAGACTGATGACCCCAACATGAGGTCATCAGTACTCTGCTGTTATATCCCCTTTTCTGTTACCACAATCAGCCCTCTGAAGATTATGCAAATGTCCTGTCAAATAATAGCTATAGCAGATGGTCCCATCCAAATGAATTGACAGGGTCCATACTGGTTATTCAAATATATAACAAACTAATAAATACATTTTGTATACATTTTGTAATACAGTGCACAAAATGGTCTGTATTAGGCCTATCCACAATGCATCCAGGCTATAAAATAGTCATTCCCTGAAAGACTGAATCTATTGGTTGCAGGTCAGTGTGTTACAGCTTGAGTGTGGTTGTGTAGAGTTACTTATGCACCTGTTTGCTGTTCCCAGCAGAGGGAGCAGAGCAGCTCAGAACCCAGTGGGATGGAGCAGGGACAGAGAAGTGCCAAAACCTCTGAGGTGAGTTATCTCTGGAAGCCATACATTCTCTCTCGGTGTACAGTATGTGTATGTCTTGATTTAGGTTTGTGAGACCTTTTATTGATTTTCGATTCAATTTTATTTATATAGCCCAATATCACAAATCACAATTTGCCTCAAAGGGCTTTCCAATCTGTACTACATACAGATTGACATGCAATAGATGTTGTGTGTACAGAATAGATTCAGAACAATCTATACATCACACCAAGTGTGTTTATTTTGGTCCATTTCTTTCAGTGATCTAAGTTGGGGATTTCACCTCATCATCTCTCATGGCATGGTAGAACACTGCAATGTAATGCAGCAATATTACATTTTTCCAGGCAATATTACACTTGATTTCTCAAGAAGCATTTTGTAGCTCCATAATCCCAACAACAATGAGCTATCAAAAGTGAAAGAGAGTTGGTTTCCTGTCACGCTCTGAAAAGTAGAAACAATTTGAAATATAGCTGTAGAAAAGATGGAAATGTCTTACCTTTGTTATCATTTAAGCAAGTAATCAACATCGTATTTTATGAAGCTGTATGACATTCACTGCCACTAAATGTCGCACTAGAGCAGCAGCATCTCAGCCCAAAACAAATGGGCGCCATGGCCCACCAGACTCCATTGAGAAAAACAGTAATTTTACCTCGCAGCTCATCATAAAACACACCCCATTCAAACTGGACAGAAACAAAATAAAACTTGCCAAAACTGTCTTTGTTAGTCTTTTCACTTTTCCAACAGTCGCCAACTCTGGCAACTTTTGTCGAAACACACCCTTAATTCACAGAGTTAGATGAGAAAAGAACCAGCCGTGATATTGCTCTCCACAAAGCCAACAGTATCACAGGCGGGGACTCACGTGCACTGACATGCTTGCAAGGCTGGAACGGCTTCCAAAACAAAGAACAGAGAAGCTCCGAGGACAACACACATGGAGGGAGTGTGACGTCATTCTCTGGTCAGGACGCCATTTCTCCACTATATCTTTACATAGCAAATAGTTGTTTGCTGCTATATTAATGTTCAAAATTTAATATACAGAACCTTTAATTATAAAGGAGCCAGTGCAGACATTTCATCCTGAAATGATTAATATGCATGAAACCCTTATTTCATTTTCATTTACTTTCATTTGAGTGAAAATCCGAGGGCAGATCTGATGATTTTTAGGGGCCATGTCAGAAAATGATTAAGGAGAATGTGTTGAGGTCAGGTAATGGCCAGCTTCAAGGTCAAAGATTGTAGAAGGCTTTTGAGTAAATCTGTCTAGTGGGCACTGTCAGCGCTGTTGTTCACATACATAGACGAATCCAAATTCATCACACTTAGTCTGTGTATATGAGCGGCAGACCTAACAAAGGCGTTTAAAGCGTCCCTTCTCTCTAATGCAATAAGTCGAAGCTGCCTGAGCCGCATCACCTGAAAAGATTAGCCCCGTTGCTCTGACAGAGGGAGTCTGAGCTAGTGAATGTGTTGTGTAGGAACGGCGGGCGGTTGGGAGTGTATGGGGCGCTCCACAAATGAAAGCAGTAATCAAGGTCAAATTCTGCAACACACCTCTTCACCAGGATGGCTACAGAAAGCAGGTACCAGGACAGTTCAGGTCGGGGAAATGTGCTATAGTTCAGAGGCTTATAGTCTCAAGAGGGGGAAGGTTTGAACATCAGAGTGTGTTTACCTGCGAGCTAGAGCTTTTCAAAACACATCTGGTTCAGTTTTATCTCCTTTATTTACTTCAGCACTGTAATAAAGTCTCTCATTGCAGTGTACTGTACTTGCACGATGGATAAATGCATTCTGTATATGAAGAATATGTTAAAAAGTCTGTTAAAAGAGAGATTGTTTTCAAAAATGCATTAAATGCAGCTGAGATTCTGACTTGCTGAAGGACAGACATTGGTACTTTCAAACTGTGGTGAATGTATCTCTGCATTTAGACTTTTCATTAATGACAAATGCAAAGCTAAACAAAACCTACAGTTACAGAGGCATTACCATTTAAGTCCTAATGGGAAAGTACAAATTGGCCTTAAAGGGGAGATTTTAATAATTTGCTTCCGTAAGGGTGAATTAGTGAAACTTTTAATTAATCCTTGCTCTTATTAAGTGAAAATCATTAGGTTTTGTTATTAAAGTGTGTTTTTTCCCACTCAGCAAGGCAGAAACAAAGTGGCAGATTAACCCTGTTCAGCTGAAAACAAAACTCTTACTGTTTAATTAAAGGTACACGCACACACACACACACACACACACACACACACACAAGTGTTTTCAGTTGCTCTAGCTGATGAGACCTTGAATGTGCGTGGAGCTGTGTTGGAAAGTACCTGAGATAAGCAACATCTGTGGACAAATAAGAACGATAAAGATGGAAGTTGTGCTGCAGTAGGAGTGACAGTGCTGACCAAATACTGCCAATGTCTGGACATAGTTTTTGTTGGCGTTTTTGTATATGTCATTATTATTTTGTCCTTTGGCTAATTAATGAGCATTAGCTGCAGCTCACAAAATATTCTGGTGATAATTGGTATTTCAGCCAGCAAAATTGGCTTACATTAGGGAAAAATGAGATGCTTCTGTCAAATATCATGTCAACACCATGTCATCATTCGCATGTCACTGAATTTAAAGTATATTGTATCATCTTTGACAATTAACCACCTCTGTAGCCTGTATCTAAGAATTGAAGCACAGCGTTGTCTCATCTTTAATCCTTGACCCCAATACTGTAAGGCTGTTTTTATCCATTTAGGAACACTGCAAAGATTAGATCGTTCACACTTTTACATAATTGTTTCTGCACTGCTGTAACTTACTCTTATCATGTGTCTGTGAGCAGTAGTCAAGATTGAGCTGCATTTGTTTTTGGAAACTTCTGACACGTGGTATTTTGCTCTTATAGTTATAGTCTCTCTTTGCAATAACTGTAGATGAAAGTGTGCAGTTTTCAAGTCTTTTTGACTCAGAAGTGGTTCTTTCACCTTATGATGACAATACATAGCTGGAGACAAGTAGCTGAAACTGCGGTTGTGGGTGGCGGGAAACCTGCCGCTGACAGAATGTGCTGCAATGCAGTGAAACTGCTTTTGGTTGAATTACACTTTGTGGTGCACTTCTGGCCAATAACGCATTGTTGTCAGAGCAAACATTTTCAGTTTTCAAACTGCGGCATGCGTGAATGGTGATTAAAATAGTATATTCATTAGCATGCACGTGTCCAATCGGCTGTTTAAACCATCTGATAAAACAGATTATGATAAGACATAATGCAACATGAAGATGCAGCAATGTTAAAAAGAGACACACCAAGTCAATGCAAAAGGTGTGTTCACACCGGACGCGAATCGCTTCATCCGCGCGAGTGTTTTACATGTTAAGTCAATGCATAGACGCGAATTGACATTTTGCGCCGCGTTAACCAATCAGGAGCGTGCTCGAGTAGTGACGTGATTAGGAGCGAGGCAGAAATCCAAACAACAATGGAGGCCGAAATAATAGTTGCAGACCCCGGTACAGTAGGTGGCGGCGTGCACCTGAACAAGTTGGTTGGACCCGCAATAAAAACCAGAGAGTGAGACAGAGAGCGGATAAAAAATTGTGTCTGTGTGTGGATACTTGGAGCTGTACGATATGTCCTCGTATCATTATAGAAACAGGAAACCTTTGGACACATCGGGCAATATTGGCCTTTTATTTCAATCAAACATCTGCTATAAGGGTGTCCAGTTTAAATGTGATTGAAGTTGTTTGTTTTATCGTTTTACATATCTTTAGTGATGGTTGCTTGTTTATTGGAAAACCTTTTTGTGAATTGTTTTTTTTTCGGCAACACATATTGGCTGTTGTTGGCTTAAAACCCAATCCCAGCATCCTACATCTTTAAAATGCCATACTGGTCAAACCACACACACACACACACACACACACACACACACACAAAGTAGAAGGTCTGTCACATCAGTGAAAGGCAGTGCTGCCACTGCTCTGCAGATGAAATTAAAGCCAGCGTGTTTATTATTAAGTTCCAGCAGTCTGCCACAGCAGCTAATAGCCAGCGAGACAGAGAGCATGGGAATCTAATTCATTCCACTGCGCTGACGCTCTCGTCCTTCACTCTCGCTGCTTAGTCGCTCAGCCCAGAGACAGGAGGGAGAGAGGAGGAGAGGATGAACTGAAAACAAGAGACAGAGGATGAATGAGAGGGAGAGAAGCTGAGGAATGATTTTGGGTTGTTGGAGGAGGCCAGGCCAGCTGCTAAGCGTTTTTAGCGGGTGTGTTTGTGTGTGTGTGTGTGTGTGTGTGTATTGGCTGGTGACGCACACTCCGCTCTGAGATGGCGTTAGGAATCCTGATTGCCTTCAGCGCTGTGGAGGAGGCATCCCAATCCTCTCCAGGGGCCCACATGCAGTAACGTTTGTCCGCCTTGGTTTTCTCCCTCACACCAGCGTGTGTGCGTGTGTTCTCTTCCTCTTCTCCTCCCCCTCTTCTTCAGCAACCCTTACCTTGTTTAGGTTTTTTTTTAAATCTTTTCTCCTCGCTTCTTCACACTGGCATCTTTTTCTCCGTCTTCCTGCTTTTTTCCCCCTCCAGTGGTGATATTAGTAGCGATGAATTTGAGCATAGGTTGAGCGCTCCCTTTTTGTCTGCCTGGCATGGATTGTCTTTGCATTGTCACCACAAAGGTAAGAGACACAGCAACGACGAGTGATTCACTGGACCAGAGAGGGGACGAGAAGGCGACGTGGACTGAGACAGGGACAGAGAGAGCACTCTAGGAGCATGAGACATGCAGTGAAGCAGGAGGCAGAAGAAGCTCTGTCTACGTGTTGGTTATTTCTGAATGTTTGCATGTGCATGCATGTTTTGGTCTTCCCTCACCATCCTGATACTGTTCATCACCCTGTCGCTTTGTGAGCTTTGAAGTGCAGAGTTGTTCACTGTTGCTATAGGATGCTTTCAGCGTATATTGACTGTGGGTAATAATCTCCGTACCGAGTGAGTTGTCATGTTAAGTCTGAGTGTGTATGTGTGTGAGAGAATGATTCACCTCTTCCCTCCAACTACAGTATGCGGACTGTCAGTCAGCAAACTAGAGAGAGCCCGACTGCCTGTCTGTTGAGATATGGCTGCAGAAGTTGGGTTGAACTTTCTGTCAGCCAGCTCGTGGCTCTGCTGCAGCCCTCCTGCTTACACAGCACACGCGCACTTCTGAAAGCTGGGGAGTCCACTTGGCTAAGGTTGCAAGCAAAATATTATTGTGCTATTATAACACACAAATCCGTATGTAAGCTGTAGAACAGCAGTATTTTATTTGAGAAAATGACTCAAAAATACACTTTAAAAAAAAAAAAGCTGAGCTCGTACTGTATGCTCTTCACTGTGTAAATGACCATTGCATCACTGGAGAGGGGAATCCTCCTCTCACAGCAATGTCTTACTCGCAGCACTGAGTTCTTGTGCGGGGACCCTGTATTGTATCTTTATCCTCGTAGAACATATCAGTTTTGTTCATGAGAATATGATGTTTAAATAGTCTCTGTTACATAATTAAGGTTACTTTCATGCACTGACTTCTTACGGTTTTATGTATGGTAGTTAGGTAGGCCACTATATATGCTCTAAGCTTTGTGTTAGTTGTTTAGTAGGCTTTTTATGTGATATGTGTGTCATGTTTCGGGTAACTACACCAGCAAGTAAATGGACTGTATATGTAGCTCGCCTTTCTAGTGTTCCGATCACTCAAGGCGCTTCACACTACATGTCACGCTCACACACTGATAGCAGGTGCCAACTGCTCATCAGTCCGAGGAAACTCAACATTCACACACAGTCCACGGGAGCAATTTGGGGTTCAGAAACAGGTGTAAAACTAATAGCATTCCCATCAGCCTCAGCTGTACTTTGTGTTTAGTGCTATATTAGCAAATCTTAGCATGCTAACTCACTAAACTAAGATTTTGAAAATTGTAAACATTATATCTGCTTAACATCATTATGTTAATATATGTCAATATTTTACATGATATAACCCAACCATGCTTTCTGCATGCATATTGCAGTTTACTCCTTTAAAAGAAACTTGCCTTCTGACGTCTTGCAGTGAAACTGACATTTATGCTGAAAATCTCCATTGAGTGGTTTGCAGCCTTAGGAGGCATAGTCTACATCCAGTGAGAGAGTTAGCCCACATCCTGGCTGGAAATGTTAAAGATGGACACATACTGTACATCTTTGTCTTCTTTGCATGCTGTAGATCACATATGTGGCAGGAGCAGCACCAGTTTAGTCAGTTAGGACGTGATATCCTGAAAGCCATGGTGAAATATTCACGCTGGCTTTTGCATGAAATCCATTACCAAGTCAGCCTTAGTATGCTGCGTTTCACTCAGAGTGCCTGCCTTCTGTGAGAAGAAAGTGTTGTGGCATTAAATGCGTTCTGTTGATGGAGGTTATGTTTATCTCTTTTAAAAAATGGAATCCTTGGGTACTCACAAACATTTGGATGATCATTTGTTTTACACCCAGTGCAGTATGAAGGGACGACTGCATTGTAATTGTCTGCCCCACTATTTGTCTCATCTCATGGCAAATGTCTGCATGCGTGCTTATGTGTGTGGTTCTGTGTAGTACAGTATAGTCTAGGAATAGGACGATATACGATTTTGTCTGATGTCTCTGATGTACAGCATTGGGGTTGAATACGTACAGTTCATGGCTGCCAGCATGAGGTGGCATACACCTGCACACAAACAGATTTAAAGGCACTGCATTTCTTTTTAATGTACCACAGCTGCTATGACATCTCCAACAACATTCACAGTGTGAGTAACTTGCTTGATGAGTAGCTCTGTTCTACTCATTAGAAGGTATTAACTGCACTAACTTGGTTGCTAAAATTGAATACAAAATATGTATATAATAAATATATATATATATGTAGCTATATATATATATATTTAATACAGCATTTGTACCATACTATGCACTCATAGAAAATTGTGAAGTTGTGAATGGCCGTAATCAACATGTCACTTATATCACAGTTTGATGGCATTAGTGTTCTTGAAAAAAAGAAAAAATCACAAGAACAGGTAATCAAGAAAGCATCCAAATTACTTGAAATCATCAAGGCAATAATTAAAGTAAAGCAAGGTTTTTTTTGTGCCAAATTTGTATTTTCCTCTTGTGATTGTGGTATCCATAAAGCTGCTATAATCACATCAATCATTAACATTTTGATGAAGGGACTATGTTTAATGTGAAACGTGTCGATCGTAGTGTTGAATCCACAGATAATTATCCACGCAGCTGTACTGAGTGTATTTTAGCACATTGTTTTACAGCTGGCAACTTCACTGTTTTGGTTCAGTGTCACTGCTCCCTTATAGCGTTGCTATCAGTTGCAGCTGTCTCCAGCTAAGGGGCTGAAGCGTATCCCAGCATACATTGCTGAAATAGGCAGAGTAGATCACTACAGGCTTAACTTGTGAGAGGTCCTTACAGAGACCAAAACTGAAGGTGTATTCGGACACTAATTCAGTAATATAGTGCATGTGACTGATGACCACTTGAACCAAATACATAGTCAATATGATGTGGCCGTGATAGCAAAAGAAAGCTGTATTTGTTCTCATTAAAAACACTTTACACTTTGTAGTAACATTAATTTTAAGAATGACAACTTGTTTTCTCTAATCAGCCCATTGTGTCTGCTTCATGATTTTGAGGGGGGGTATACTGCCGTGTGAAAGTTGTTATCTGCAAAAAGGGAAATCAAAAGAAAAACATACATCTAATTATCAGAACATGTATTCGATGCTCTGATTTGTGTCAGCTGTGATATACCATCAAGGTAGCATCTCAAAACTGTCAGTGCAACAGCTCGCATGCTGCATATTTCATAGTGTGGAATGGAACTGGAGGAGTAAATGACAGCACTGTTAACATTCTTTATATAAGGTTTAACCTCAGCCCACAGAATGATGAACCTAAGATTAGATGTCCTCCAATCTTTGAAACATATCCCGTCCTTAGTGGTACAGGTGTCACAGGACGGTACTGCTGCTATAGAGAAAGAGATTTGTAAAGCACTGTAGTGGGAATTTGACATATTGACCTCACAGTCTCACTGAGTTGTCATGACTTCTAGTAAACAAACCAATCAGCTCTTCTGTACCATTTCCAGTCATTCTGGTCTCTGTAAGCACCTTGATCCATAATGAATACATCATACAGCCATCATACTGAGCTCTTAAGAAGCACTCCCTCTTAGTGCTTGCATGACACTGTGAATATTATATTCAGCTCTACTACCTTAAGTATTCTCCATAATGAACGTGCACCGCATAATGATATGCTGTTTTCATTCCATAGCCAGGTTATGTAATGCTTCCGGGAATGATGAATACTGTGCTGTAGTTCAGCATGAGAGGAAAACAGAGGGGGTGGGGGCCCAGGAAGAAACCACTCCTACATGAGTGTGTTGATACTCTGCCATTGTTGCTGTTTTTAGATTAACTCATCTGTATTCTGACACCCATTTGGTGAGGTAATGCAGCATCTTGCATACTGGTGAAAACAAACATACAGTAGACAGGTTCAGTTGGGCTGAATGATGAATCATTATCATATTGAAATCGGAAATTGACATTTTTTTCTTAGATTTGTTGGCTGATGGCTGAGTGGACTTTGTGGCCACTCAATAACATTGATTCACCAATTTATAATCAGGAATCAGGCAGAATGATTGAACTCAGAATCCACATGGAAGATTTCAAGTTACATGAGGAGTACATTAGGCTCAGTTGTTTGCATAGTTGCCAGTCTCCACTTTCTGCACCTTTTTCTGTTTTTTTGTTGCACTCTTTGGAATTGCAAATAGTTGACTGTCAGTAGGCCCCTCTGGGTGTGAACAACACATTTCATTTTCACCCCACAAGCTCGAAACACTTTCCTTACTGTCTCTCAGTTGCATGCTGATCTAAACGTTATCACAGAGCTATACGGTCAACTGTTTGACCTCTGTTTCTTTCCGCTAGCACACTATAGAGACTAAAGCATCCTGCTGTTGCCTCGCCATTCTCTCAAAATAGAGATTATCCCTCGAGGCAAGAGACTTAAATTCTGATCTTATTATTAATCATTAATTAGTCAGTCATATAATTTTGTCAAGTAATCGATTAATATGTAGCCTGGCATCGCATTTGCGAATTTATCTGGAACCTCTCAGTTCATTTTCGATTTTCTCTGGACACAATTGGTTAGACCTACAACCAATCAGAGCAATGAAATGTGTATATCAAAATATATATACTGTATAAGTACATATACAGTGGCAAGAAAAAGTATGTGAACCTTTTTGAATTTCATGGTTTTCTGAATAAATTCGCCATAAAATGTGATCTGATCTTCATCTAAGTCAAGGGTATTGACAAACATAATGTGTCTAAACCCTGCATTGTGAGAGAGCAGTGTTCTAGTGGGTTAATAAGGTACTATGAGCTCTTCAAGATACGACGGTGCCTGACCATTAAGAGCTTTGTAGGTGAGGAGGAGGATTTAAAATTATATTCTGGATTTTACAGGGAGCCAGTGCAGAGAAGCTAATATTGGAGAAATATGATCTCTTTTCCTAGTTCTTGTCAGTACAAGTGCCGAAGCATTCTGGATCAACTGGAGAGTCTTAAGGGACTTTTTCGGGCAGCCTGATAGTAAGGAATTGCAGTAATCCAGCTTTGAAGTAACAAATTCTCGGATTAATTTTCCTACATCATTTTGAGACAGGAACTGCCTGATTTTTGCAATGTTACGTAGGTGAAAAAAGGCAATCCTAGAAGTTTGCTTCATGTGGGAGTTGAAGGATACATCTTAAACAAAGATAACGCCGAGGTTCCTCACAGATGTGCCGGAGGCCAGGGCAATGCCATCTAGAGTTATTATATCCGCTGATAGTGTGTCTCGAAAGTGTTTGGGGCCAAGGACAATAACTTCAGTTTTGTCAGAGTTTAACATCAGAAAATTGCAGGTCATCCAGGTTTTTATGTCCTCAAGGCATGCTTGAAATTTAGCTAACTGATCAGTTTTATCCGGTTTAATCGTTTGATATAAATGGGTATCATCCGCATAACAATGAAACTTTATTAAGTGTTTCCTAATAATATTGCCCAAAGGAAGCATATATAATGTAAATAGAATTGGTCCAAGCACAGAACCTTGTGGAACTCCGTGGCTAACTTTGGTGTGCTCGGATAATTCATCGTTAACATGTACAAACTAAGATCTGTCTGATAGATAGGATTCAAACCAGCTTAGTGCGGTTCCTTTAATTCCGATTAAATGTTCCAGTCTCTGTAATGGGATGTGATGGTCAATGGTGTCGAATGCAGCACTAAGATCTAAGAAGACAAGTACAATGTGTGATGGCATTAAAAGGTAATTTGTAATTTTCACCAGTGCTGTTTCTGTGCTATGATTCACTCATGACTGAAAATCCTCAAATATACTATATTGTTATTTAGAAAGTCACATAATTGATTAGCAACAGTTTTTTCAAGGATCTTAGAGATAAAGAGAAGGTTAGATATAGGTCTATAGTTGGCTAAAACCCCTGGATGAAGAGCGGGCTTTTTAAGGAGAGGTTTAATTACAGCTACTTTAAAAGACTGTGGTGCTGGCTAGTTAACCAAGACGTGCACGTTCAGAAGATTGCTGCACAGAGTGATCTAGATGTTTGGAATGGAGATGGACTAGGGTGGGGATGAGGGTAGAATGTTGAAAAAGTGTGTATGAACGTCCCAAGCTTTTTTGTTGTAGCCAGAGGTCAGTACACCGAACACCCCATGTACACTTGCTGCCTGATTGTCCATTAGACCACAGTCTTGCTGCTGGTGGGCCCACATGGCAGTGGGTCCTATACGTCCTGCAGAAAATGCTAAGGTCAGCTGTACATTCATGCACATTTTTTAATATTCATATAGGACATAGGCTATACAAATAGCCAGTCTGTGGCTGTGCACTGGTGAGTTTCAAAGTGAGATCAAGTTCACAGGGACCTCTGTGATGCTGCACTCTGGTGCAGAGTGAACAATACCAAATGAAAACATCCATATAAAAACAGCTAACACTGCTTAGGAAATGTGAGCTGATATTGGGACACAGTGGGGACACATTTCTAGGACGTGTAAGGTGGCATTGTTAATACAGTCTGTAGTCTCATTGAGGTTAATTAAACAATTCAAGTCTATGGGAGTAAATATGACCCATTGGTCAAAACTGTTAATCTATTAATAATAAAATAATAATAAAATCGCCATTAAAGGAGAAGCAAAATAGCAAAACACATTTATACACTTAAAAAATGGGTAGATTTAATTTTACCCAAAGGCTATTTAAGTGTCAGCAAACATACAAACAAGTAAACGGAGACAGATTCCACATTTTTCAATTGATTGCAAACGCATAACAGCTGATTTGCTTTTTGCTGTTTTGGAATTTAAATGCACCCAAACCCATCCCCTATAAATGCTAATTTCTTTGTTGATATATCTAGTCAAGTCAATTTCATTTATATTGCCCAATATCACAAATCACAAATTTGCCTCAGGGGGCTTTTCAATCTGTACAACATACGGCACCCTCTGTCCTCAGATCCTCGATTCGGATAAGGAAAAACCCTTTTAACAGGGAAAAAATGGAAGAAACCTCAGAAAGAGCAACAGAGGAGGAATCCCTCTTCCCTACTTATACGATGTAAGAAGCAAATTAACTTTTACAGCCTCTGTAATCAGGAACAGAAACAGCAAGTGAAACCTTGACAGATTGCATGACTAAATGTGTCACCAACAGAGGAACATGTTCTGCCAGTACACCACTGATCTCCGGCACCTTCAGCATGACTAGATTTGCTTCACTCGATGGGCCATCTCTGTGTTGTACGGTCATTGTATTTCTAGGATATGTTGAAGGTTGCTACGGCTGATTCAAATAAATTATGAATATAATTTGGGCATAATGTGAAATTATTAGCAAGTTAAAATCGAGTTTTTATAGGAACAAATACCAGATTCATGTGCTGGATCCTCATGATAGCTCAGGAAATATGGCGATGTATGTATCTGTTTGTCTGTCTGTCTATGTCTGTCTGTGAAGGACACGGTTTAACAGCGTTAAGCTAATAATGTTTATTAGAGGCTGTCCATGGTAGAAACCACAACCCACTACAGGGCAGCCTGCTGGTAGATTTGTGATCAGTTGTGTTGCCTGGAAACAGCATGGTAAATGGGCAGCATTTATACTACCGACCACTCAAAGTGCTTTACAACACATGCCAACATTCACCCATTCACACGCTGATGGCAGAAGCTGCCAGAGACTCAAATGAAAAGATTCATTATAAAGTTACTTTACAGGAGTTCTCCACTCAGCACAATAACAGCAATGCAACATTGTTAAGAGTGTGGTGCCAACCTGCTCATCAGGAGCAGTTAGGGGTTCAGTACTTTGCGCACACACACTTTAACACTCTCTCTGGAGGAGCAAGGGATCGAACCAGGACTCTTTCGAACCCGTTTAGCAAACAGCCGCTCTACTCTGTGAGGCAAACGTTGCTTCTCTAGCGGGTGAGGAGGACAGATTTTTTGGATAGGGCAAACAATTAGATAGCTAATAATTCTGTTTGCACCGCTTCATTGTGTTTTTTGAAGTGATTACGTTGTGAGATAGTTAATTGTTCAGACTCGTTAGAAACTGTGCACATCAGAAATGAAGAAGACACCGTGAAGCACCATTCTCCTGACATTATATGTGCTTGTTGGCCTCCCCTGTCAATTATGTAGTAGTACCAGCCAAATTGGAGGAATAAAAAATAGAGATGTGTAATGTGATTAAAAGAGTAAAGATCAGAATGGATTCTTAGCCAGATTAAAAACAGGAGTTGGAATTAAGAGATGTAGAAATAGAGAAATATAAAGCAAGTACAACCTCTATTAACTATGCAATATTCCCCCTTAAGCAAAGCAATTAAAGCAATCGGTACAGATCCACAAAAGCCTTGAAGGAGTGACTGAGTGATACATATACGCCCCCTAATATAAGACTATTGGTGATAATATCATACCTACGTCCTAATCATATAAAGTCACTCGTTAATGACCATCGAGAGGTTAAAGGTAGATGGGAGACTTTACAACTAAAAAGTACTACTTACAATCACAAGAAAAAGCATAATCACATGCACTCAAAAGACTGCAATCTGTTTAATCAAATGTCTGTGTGGCCTGACTTAAGAAGGGAAAATAAGGCTTTTGAATGAGACATTTTCTGTAGATGGGAGACTGAGATTAAACACAATATGAAAGTTTGTGACGTGTAGGAAGGGATAAACCTGTGTGTTGTATAGTGATAGCGCCTCACTTCCCGAGACTATCTTTCAGCAATTTATTGAAAGGCATCAGCATAACATTCTTGCAAATGCAGAGAAACAAAGCATTCCGCATTCCACGTTGCTAACATGGTCTCAACTGTACACTCTTGTGTTACAAGCTAAATGGCAGCCCTGCTACACCTGTGCTTCAAAACACTTCTCTTGTAATTAGCAGATTTATGCATGAAAATGAATAAAACATAAAAATATCAATAGATTGACCTTACACTTGTTTATACTTATAGGTATCCTGTGGAGTTTTTCTAGTAGTGCTATGGAGCAATTTTTCTATGAGGGAAAAGCAAGTGCATACCTTCCAAGGGAAAGGTCTAGAGGGAGTAATTCTAAAACATATTTACCCCCATAAAACATGTTAGCAACACGTAAGAAAGCATAGACAAATATGAATTAAACTGGTGAATGTTAATCAGTAACCTTCAAAATAAAAGGCTTTGCTTAATAACAAAAACATAGAATTTTACAGTAAATTATAACGCCCTGGCTCTAATTTAGCGCACCGACACTCACACTACTACAAATGCAAATTACAAATTATGTATTTGGCAGCAAATACCAGGTGACCAACAGCAAGTCATGCAGAATTCTGTTAATGTACAGTATGGTTGGGGATAAGGTTCTTATATTTATTTGATCTGTTGTTACATGATGTTCCAAAAGAAGCACCAAATGGAGTTTTAGTTGGAGTTGAGGTCAGTAAAGTGACCCAGTGCTCTAACTCCAGCTGCTGCATTGCATTCACGAGCTGTGTGCTTTGGAAAACAAACCATAAAGACAGAGTATGAGGATGTTTTTTCTCCTACAGTGTAGTCTTGAATTACAATGATTGACTGAGATTTAATTTAAATGTCCGTATCAATATAAAATAAATGTTGAAATGATGAATACTAAATACTAATAACATTGAATATATATGGCACTTTGCATGGAAATGTATGAATAAATGCCACTCTGGGCCAAAACAGTTTGGTGCTGAGTGGTGGACCTGAGCTCACACCGAGAGGCTCTAACAAGTAGATTTCCAGCGATCGTCAAGTCCCAGCTTGGTTTTTTTGCTGTGGAGCAGTTCCAAGATCATCGATGATAGTAAACTCAATATCTGACCCAAGTACTGTCTCTTCATGTACCTCTTGCTGCCCCCTGCCTGTCCTTCTTCTCTCTGCACCAGCTCTTTCTTCTGTGAGCTGTTATAGCACTTGCTCCTACATGATTCCTCTAATGTTTTAGGAATACTGTAAAAACACTACACATCTGATCTTTTTTGGAAGGAAGTGACACTTTTACTGTATTCATTCTCAATAGCACTAAAGTGCCTACAGTGAAGTACAGTATCACGTTCACAGGGATATTTACTAAAGATTTGTGACCCGTTTTTAGGCACCAAAGATTCTTATTTACTTGGCTATCCTTATTTCACTAAAGGGTTACACCAAAGTTCGGCGCTGATAAAACTGAACAAACGTGGCACCATTGAAAATAGCAGTTTTTGGGCTCATGCAATATGTATTTTAAGGTGTTCCTGTTCAAAGGTGCAAAATATTGCACGAAGGAATGAAGATTTATACAAAAAGCTGCTGCGCCTGATTTATCAATGCAGATTGACCACTCCAGCAGAGGAAACTGCTTTTGCTCAAATTTTTACGTAAGAGAAAAAGCCAATGTAAAATCTGCAGCACTGTTTTATTAAACACACAGAGGGAGAGAAACGCAAATGAAAAGATTCATTATAAAGTTACGTTACAGGAGTTCTCCAATCAGCACAATAACGCAAGACAAGAGAGCAGCAATGCAACTTCCTGTTGTTTTTCACCCCTCTCTGTTTCTCTCAGTGGCCTGCTTATTGTCCCTGACATTTAATGGCTCACAGTGGCTCCAGTCCAGTGTGTCATGATTGAAGCAGCCGGTGATACTTGGCCATTATATTATCATTATCTGTTTATATGAATAATCTAGTCAAAGGAGTTGGAACGTTTTACCAAAAATCCCCCACACTTGTCCTTCAGTCATCGATGTTTTTGCTGAAGCTCTGGTAAAATGCATGCTTCAATGTTTGTATGATCAGTGTTGCCACAGTTACTTTGAAAAAGTAATCTGATTACTGATTACTCCTTTGAAAAGTAACTAAGTTAGATTACAAGTGACTTTATTAGTTACATTCGGCCTCTGCCGACAGCCCCCCCGCCGCCTCAACATAACAGAGACAGCTGGTTTTGCCAACACTCACTTTATTGGAAGTGCGTTTTTAACAGTGATGTCAACAACGTAGCTCCAAACATTTGAAGTTGAACTTACAAACTATCTCCTGAAAAGATGCATGTTTTTATAAAAAATGAAATAGTGCCAGTCTTTCTTGAATTCACTGAAGTCCAGCTGTTGCTGTTTGGGTGGTGGGGGGCCTCCTGCTCTCCTTCGCACCACCGGCTGGGACTCGCTCTGTAAGTGTGACCGTGCAGCGCTGCCACTCCAAAGGTTTCTTTAGGTTGGACGTAGTGTTTCTGTAGCTAGATAGCACTTTGTGGCCACAACGAACCTTAATATTCCATCTTTAGCTGCCACAAACTCAAACCGGCGTCTGTATTTCCAGCTAGAAAACGCGTCTCTCTCCTCCCTCCATTCTGGTTTCTGTTTGTGTCGCTGCGTGGCGGGCCCTGAACTGTCCTCGCGCTGAAAACGAGACTTGGCCCATACGTGACTTTGCTCCCCGAGATGCGAGAAGAAAGCAAAAATATCTATTTTTATTAAGGAAAAGGAAAACAATATTAACGCACAGTGACTTGGACAAGTAACTTTAATCTGATTACTGGTTTGGAAACAGTGGCGCGTTAGATTACGCGTTACAGAAGAAAGTGGCCGGATTAGCGTTTCTAAGTAACGCATTACCGGCATCCCTGTGTATGATTTTAGATATTTTTTTGGAGACTAACAATCTTACTTCAGAAGGTGAAAACCTGCGTTGCTGAAAAAGAGCCTTTTTTCAAGATGAAAAAGATTAAAACATGCTCAGGGATACTGGTAGTCAGCACTAACAGAAACATTGTGGATAGTTCATATTTTGTCATGGTTGTCAATCTTTTTGTCAAAAGTGTAGTAGTAGTAGTATGTAAACGTATTTAGTTAATGTATTAATTACACAATACAATTTGTGTAAACTATTCTAGTGGAACCCCTGTAGTTCTGAGGGATTCCATTGCTTTAACCCTGATCAATAGTCCACCCTGGAGCTGAGCAGCTCTGACAGTATTTGCCGTCTGAGTTGTCCGTCCATGGGCAAGGTCCCATCAAATACACTACGTTGCTAGGTATCCTATAGATGCAGCCATTTATGAACAGTTTCATCTTCATTCCAGCTCATCCACCCCCTGATTTCCTCCTCCAGCTTCCTTCTCCACGCCTCATTCAAACCCCCTCTCTCCTCCTCTTCCTCCGCCAGCTTAACTTCACACTCTCTGAGGAAGAAATAAATAAGTAAGGAATGTAGGGGGCGGGGGATCCGTTTGGTTCTCTGTTCACTAATGCTGCTGAATCGATGGACTGTTACCATGGTAACAGGAAGGCTGGCACCAAAAATATATCCTATACAACATCTTTAATACCTCCCCCTACATTCAGCTTGCCGACTGGTGCATCTTCCCACACACACCGCTGTGACCTCACTTCCCAAAGCAGGATGCATGTCACTGCTGTCTGCTGTAAACCTTGCAACTCCAAATGAGAAATTGTTTTGAAAGTGTTTTTGAAACACTACAGTACATATAAAAGTGCAGAACCTGCAACTTACAAATAATATGAGCGGCAATATGGTGTAGTAGTGCTTTCATGTGTCTTTATTACGGAAATGGCTTCCTCTTGTGTGTAAGGAGCTCATTCATGTTAAATACTCCGGCATAGGCGAAACTCAAATTGAACATCCATCCATCACCTGCCGATACGAGAAGCTCTTTCCTTATAACGTTGACCTTTATCAGTTTATTTCTCGTTGCTTTACTCATTGAACCTTTGTTGCACAGTTTTTATTTAAATTGTATATACACCCCAGCACCCCATCAATCCACTTTGTTGCTTAATCACGGTTTCTAAAATGGTTAAAATAAGCCTAATGTTATATTTAATAATAATGTAATCATTTCTTCTGAAGTTAGTGGAGGCGTTCTGTTTTTTCAGGTGTGGCGGGGTGCCTCCAGTGTCACACGCTGTGGGAACCGCGGCTAAAAATACAGTGCAGCACACGCAGCCATTAATCACAGGATACAGATGAGTCATTAACAGTAGTTCCTATTAGTGCGTGTTTGCTCAGTATTACATAAAGTTGTAACCCAAAGTTAAAAATGTGTGCATTTTTCCCAGAAGGGCGACAATACGTTGACAACCAAGATGTTTCAGTAATTATCTCTTTATTCTCCTCTTTAACACTGCAGTATTTGTTTTATTTTTAGAGTTTTGAGATTTAGGTTTTTGTCAGAAGAGGCACCCTCTCTCTGTTGAAACCTGCTTTGGTGAAATAGTGTGGTGTTACTCTTTTGCTCGTGCGTTTTGTCCGAGCACTGTTGTAGTGACAGTCTGGAGTACTGCTTGTTATGTAACACTGTGTGTGTGTGTGTGTGTGTGTGTGTGTGTGAGAGGGAGGTAGGGAGAGACAGTAAGTGTTTATATGGTGCGAGAAAAAAATATTTCATCCAAGATGGTGTGCAACATGCTGGAAATAACAATACTCCTTCTGCTACTTCTAATTGCACATCACTGTCATATGTCTTTATACACACACACACACACACACAAACACACACACACGTTGTGTTTCCATCACTTTCGGGGACATTACATTGACTTACATTCATTCCCTGGAGACCTACCTTAACCCTAACCATAACCACTACTAGATCAAACCTAGCCGTTACGCTAGCCTAAACCTAACCTTGCCCTTACTCTAACCCTTAAACCAAGTTTTCATCCTAAAATGTAAGGATTTACGTTATGGGGACTTGCATTTTGTCCCCATAAGGAAGGCAAGTCCTCATAATGTGACTGTGTAAACAGATTTATGTCCCCACAACATTAGTAATACCCGCCCACACACACACACACACACACACTATTCATAAAGTATGCCGACCAATATTCACAAAACATTTTCAGATTTTTGCGTACACATTTGTCCTATTTACCTCTTATCTTCCTTTAATTGCTGCACACGTTGATCACATTCAACCAGCAGACTTTTCCCTGTTCGCTTTCTTCTTCATGTCAGACACACATTTTCACCCCCCCCAGCCCCCTCTTGACAGTTCAGTCCCGCCTGCTTGCCTGTGAGCCGCGATGGAGCTTTGCATCAAGTGAAAAGTCTTTGTATTGGTGTTTTGGATTTCCCCACAGAAGAAATGTGGTCTGGCCACCTCAGTGTTGTACAATCAGAGTGTTTCTCTCACTCAGGGAGGCTACCACCTCCGTCTCATCTAAAACCGCAGCTCTTTTCTTTGCCTTTTCTTTCGTAGCCTTGAAGAAGATTTAGCAGTTATCCTCCGGCTTCCTTCATGTCACTACAAAACTGCCATGTTTTTTGCATGCTACTGTGCTCTGAGATCAGACATGCAGGTAAGGGGCATCCAGGAGTGTGTGTTTCTTTGTGTGAAAGGGGAAGGGGTGTGGGCTGGATGTGCATGTGATTCCACATGAAGCCCAGGGAGTGAGTGGAGGCAAACTTGTGGGGCTGTAGCACAGGTGTCCAGGTGGTGATTTATCTGTTTTTTCTTTGCATGTGTGTTTACCAGCTCTCTTGTTATTTAAGTATTTTCTAAAACTGGGAGGCTGTGTGAGTACAATTGCCTTACTGCCCTAGCAGAGCTTGTACAATAACAAGTCATTTTTTAATCTTCTCTCCAAACTGCCTTGCATGTTAACAATGTTGATGGTGCTGTTTGATCATTTTTATTCACATTACAACCTATCAGAAAAAAGCTGTGCCCTGGAGTCCCCTCCACCTTCAACCTTGGCTGATATAGGAGTTAATAACAGCCAGCTAAGTAGGCTCAGTGTAAGCTGTGATGACTCACTACTGCAAAAGCTCAATGGAATTAGCTGCCAGCCTAACAACAGGTAGTACATTAGTGTAGTACAGTATTCCATGGTAGGGGTGCACAGTTGCAGTCATTAAATAAAGACTCCAGCATCAGAGTTTAACGAGTGAATGTAGACAGCAATGCATAAGGGTCATAAGGGTGTGTGCTGGTACACAGCACATGATATGTATTTGCATTCATGGTGTGTTTTATATCACCACTGGCCTGACTCATATAACTGCTTGTCCAGTCCTCAAGTCACCATCACAATTATTCAGATTTTTATCCTCTGGCACTGCCAACTGATTAACCAGGAACTGGTTTATAAAATCTGAATAAACAGACTTTGTGTCATGAATTGTTCGGATGATATATCCTGATTTTGGATTCTGAACCAAACCATCTGCACATTTACAGTGAGGACTCCTCATGTAGACTCCTGTTGTGGCTGTGATTCCTAGAGCTTGATGACAAGGGAATGAACAAGCACAGATTAACATGTCATATGTATTAAAAACCAAGTATAAGTAACCTTATGAAAAAAGGTATTGATCTGTTTGCCAAAATCTGCTAAGCAACTAATGTCAAGGGAAAAATGCTACTGAAACGAGAGTGTACATTTTAAATGCCATACTCAAACTGACATGACACCATGAAAACATATTGTTAGGGTGATGAGAATTTCTGCATCTGACAAATGTCACACCTTTCTGACAGTCTATGTATACCAATATATAGCATACCAATCTTTACATATTGAGGGTATTACCAAATTAATATAGTGGGCCATTTGACCCAGTTGCATGAAATTATCCCAATCAGCCCATCTAATCCAGTGTTTTATAATATCTACAATATTGCCACATCTCAGAGGCACTGATGTTACGCTTTATTGGACCTCTTCATGAACAATAAGGAGTCTCTCTCTTTCCTAGTTTTTGTTTTCTCATTTCTGTTATGTCACCCAGCTACGGGACATCCACCAATTGGCCTAGGAAAAAAGATAATCAGCCATGGCTTTGCAGATATCCTCTATCATCATTAAGGCTTCGACCTCCAGGGGAATATGACTGCATTTAAATAAAAGTTTCTGTCCACTCTCATTAAGAACACGTTAGCTTGGTTTATTACTGCAGAAATGATTGCAGACATAATGTCAGTTATTCAGTTTTTGTTAAAACGATATTGTGTAATATGCTCGTTGATAACACGCCCTCCAAATCACCTATTCTCCTACAGATTGATTCTGTCTGAGTGCCGTCTCCTAGGACTCCTCTAGAGCTCACCTAAATAGCAGCAGATATAGGAATGATCACACCACACAACTGGTGTATTTGTGTAGAGCTTGAACCTAATTTGGTTTAACGCTGCTTCGGTGGGTGATGAATAATCACATTTAACAAGGTCTCCATTCCTTTCCCTTTGTTGTCTGCCTCCACAGCAGAGGGGCTGGACTCAGCAATGTTCCCATTCCTATTCCCTGCCTCCCTCTTCACTTTCTAAACTGTCCCTCCATCTCCCTCCAAGTGATTGATCCATTGGTACTGTTTTGCAGTGATTTCTGCCCAGACCCACATAAATCAGCAATGCCAGGATACAGACGTTATTCAATTGCTAGTCTAGTTTTTCTACCTCTGTTCACAGTGGTATCAGACCTGCAGGTAAAAGGCCCTGTCAGTCATGTTTCATAAAATGTCAAAATCACATTGTGCTTTGGACTCTTCCCTGCAATTAGGTATTGGTTATTTGCACTGTACAATCTGATTATGCAATGCTTTAAGGTAAATGTAGCCTATGAAACAAGACTATACATCACCAGTGATCCCTAGGATGCAGACACATAATACATTTGTAAAGTTATGGTAAAATAGATTCAGGCTCCTGCTTAGAAAAGTGGAATTGAGCACATGTGCTACATGAGATGTAATGCAGAGGCGTTCCCAGCTATTTTGACAGATAAGCTGTCTGTCAGCTTGTGAAGCCTGGCTGTTACAGTGATGATAGTAGAAATGTTTTTTTAGTACACTTCAAACAGTAACTTAGCACTTGACAGAGTTTCAAACACGAAAGCGACTGATTTGGTGTTGAGGGATTGCTGCACAGTTGGAAGAATCCGTGGTGAATGGACAGTGTATGGCCAGACTGCAAGGCTCCGAGTCAACACGGTGGTACCAGTGTCCTCGTCAAGTAACGCATAAGTTGCAGTATGGCGTACCATACCTACCCTCACAGTAATCTTTAGGAAGAATTATTCCTCCCCATAAGACGCATGTCAAAGTAAATACCAGGCAGGGGTATTTTGATATACCTCGTATTAACACAAGAATGGCTTCATGAGTTGTTTTTTTAAATTTCATTTTTAGCATGTATAAGTGTTTAGGAAATAAACACCGCAGCATTTGAATGCAAACTGTGCCACCAAATAAAACACAATGAGTGAGCCTTTACCTTCTGAATGTCCAGTGAACACATGTATAGCTAAATATATTTGAAACATAATGCTGCCCTATTTGCTTTTTTTAATCATCATGTCGACTAAACGTATCTGGAGACTGTCCAGAGAATGTATTTCTGGTTATGTTTTGGTAGTTTAAAGCACCTTTTTATGGTTAGGGACACATTGTAATCATGGTGCAGTATGGTTGAGGTAAGGAAACTGAACCAACTGGTTAGGGAAAGGTTGTGTTCTTGGTTAAATATGGAAAAAGTCAATGCTAAACTGAAGCATGAGAAATGCTCCTGGTCATACATTTAATCTCTATCACAAATTAGCTTTACAAATGTAATTGATGCTAAGTTTAACCGCTCACCACGAGGTACGCATTGAGATGAATAATGAGTTTGTTTCAGTCATAGTACATAAACTCAAGTGGTTAAAACTGCTTTGCTGCTGAACTGTGTTGAACTACTTTAAAAGTATGTTGTGGACTTAAGAAAAGTCTTCCCAGAGGTGAAAGCATTGTTTGAAGTAAAGTAGAAATCCTTAGCTCGGAGCAGACGTTCTTTCAAGTCTGTTTTAGGGTTAATATTTAAACTTCCTGTTTTGTTTTTCTTCGACACACTTTGGCTGAGAATGTCATTGTGTATGATTATTAAAACAAAATGTGAGAGGGACATCGGAGCTCATTCCATAGCATGATAGATGCTAGTTTTAATCTAATTGTGTGTGTTTGTTTAATTGTGCGAACACAAGGAGACCATGGTGGTATCATATATCATTAACTACCAGTTGGTAGTACACAAGCTGGAACACAAAACCCCTTATTAGCATTTTCATTATAGATGATGAGCTGAATCAGAATAAATTGCCTTATACTATGCTGCCATTGACACTCTGCCTGCTACCATTTTTATGTCTTCTATTTTTATTGTTGCAGGTATACCTGCTTTTTATGTACATTTTTATACATTAGAGCATTTTCTTGTTTTTAATGAAACAAGGTACACCTTGTATGTGTGATTGCACTCTACTCAACCAGTTGCAGTTTATTTGTTTTTCAGTTTTTTTTCTAGTGTACTCGTTGCACTAAAGGAACAAGATTTTTTCCCCTTGTATACTGAGTTTGTATAAGGAGAGAGTGACTAAATTCTACTAGATTGTTGAGTTAAAACATGAATATGGTGGTCCTGGATAGCAACATCCTCTCAACTACCATTAGAGGTTAAAATTCTCTCCTACTGAGAATAATCCTAAATCATAAATGGTTTTACATTTGGCTTGTAAAAATTAGTTAGCTACCATATCCAGTGGTCAAATAATTATTTGATTATTTGGATTCTGCTGCAACTTTCTGGCTGGATTTTCACACACAGCCAGAACGTTGGCTGAGACACTAATCAGGACACTCTGCTTAGCAACTGTCGCTACTTGGCTTGGCAGCAGTTTGATTTAGCAGCATTACTCGACGTAGCCCCAAAGTGTGAAAAAGCCATTTTAATCATTTCCATTGGGCTTCATTGGCATTGGAAAATGAAACGTTGACAACACCAAAGCATGTGTGAAATAAAATAAAAAAATATATAAACAATGTGCTATTAAAATATATATGTATCAATAGGTGAGATAAGATAACAATAAAAATGATAATAAAAAAAATTGGACATGCAGTTAAAACTACAAATACAAATACGTGAAAACTACATAAACACTGCAAAATGTTGTCTGTGTGTGTGTGTCTAGGTCATGTTGGGAGCTCATTTAGTTCTTTGAATTCTGAGATTACAGAGTTGAACTTGTAAATGTTCCATGTTTCATTGAATGTTGTACAATATAGAAAGAAGTGCATCTCTCACTCAACCTCACCTGTCAAACACTGATCACATATTCACGTTTTCTTTTGGTTGCTGTGATTTTGTGTCTTCCTGTTTTGATGTCCAGTTTGTGGTCACTGAGCCTGTGCTTGGTTATGACTATCTCTCTGACAGTAGAGAGAGAGACTGCCAATTCATCATTTCTGTTTAGGGTCAAATAACATTCGGCTCGACTTTTTAGTTTCTTCTTTCCAGTGTTCCAAATAGGTTTCTTTACATTGCGTTAGAATCTGGTTTACTCTGATTGGCGTTTAGAGAGCAGTGTTGTTGTGAGACTGGCTTGAGTGTGTCTGCGAGGGGGCAGTTAGTCTCGGCACCAGCTGACATAGGGGACTCTTTTTTTAAGCGCAGCTCTTGGGTTTGGAGGGCTTTGGAATGGAGGGTGTCTAAGGGGCTGAATTTAACAGAATTAAAACATGTGAGCACTCGCTTGTGAATGGTAATTATCAGTGGGTGTAAGGGCTGTCAAAATTGCTCAAAAATGACGTTCGAATATTCCCTCTAAAAAAAACACGAATATTCGAGCTATTCGAACATCTGGTTGCGCATTTTGCCAATGATGCGCATTACGTCAGTAACAGGACAAATGAATACAAATGAGACATAACTACTTGTATAGGTAGTCTATTTAAGTTTAAACACATTTGACCACGCTCCCACCGCGCGCATCACGCTGCTTGGCAGAACTCCCTGAAGCCTGCCCCATCCACGACACCGGTCGGTCTCATGTCCTTACAAATGAACCAAATTCATTTCTCCGTTATGACCGCTTGCCGTGTTGCCGTCAAAGAGCTTGTGGCGGGCGATGCAAAGTGTCAAGACGTGACTGTTTAGCTGGAGTTCCACACACTATGCCATGCTCTCTTGGGTGCACATTTTCGAGATGTGACCTCATGTTGCTAGTGGTCGAATAGGAGGGGTGTAACGGATCGCAGTCGATCCATGATCCGCGACCCACGGTTCGGCACGCACGTGACCCGCGGATTAATTGCGCTTTTCTTTTTAACTAGCGGATTAATCTAAATTGTTTAGCGATCGGAGAGTGATAAGAGTTCTTCTGCTGATATTGCTTTTTAAGTAATTGCGTTATTTTAAACTCGATGCTGAGTTTCAGTGAAACTCCACAGAACAGTCATGTGTTCACGTGAACCGGGCGTGTTAATCAGTCAACGATGGCTAGCGGTGGAGCAGAAGATCTTGAAAAGCCTCCCGCATCATTTAAATCGCACGTATGAGAGCATTTCAAGTTCCCTGTAATACAAATGGAAAAATTGTCTCCTCCTTTTTTTTCTGATCCGAAAAATGATCCGATCTGTGACTCGTGATCCGTAATGTAATCCGGACCGTGAGTTTTGTGATCCGTTACACTACTATCGAATAGTATGCTAGCTGTATCTTACACAGCTTGCATACAACTTTATCTCGCGGCTCAACAATTTTACCTTCTACCGACCTAAATCCAAAGTACTTCCAGACATGGCTTATTAGATTTTGGGGGGTTAAAACTGCTTTTTCTGCTGCAGTCGAGTTGGGCTCTGCACTTCCTGCCATCTTCCATGCAAGACGCGTCAACTTTCAGCAGTGACGCTGGGACCTGTCCCTGAACCCTCAAAGCAGACAGCCACACCTCTACTACCACGGCCGTTTTTTTTCCACATTTTTTTTTTTTTATTCGAAATTTAAATTTTCACCTTCGAAATTCATTTTTTTAAAACTATTCGAATATACATTCGAATTTAGAATATTCGTTGACAGCCCTAGTGCGTATCTGCCTAATTCTGCTCTACATGCATTTGTTGTTTTTTCTGTGTGCCTGTAAAATGTACCTGCAGAATTCTGCATGTAACGATTGTGTTGGATGTTTGTCCCAGTGGGTATAGCTATGATGACTGGGTGGACCCCATTCTTCACTACCATACAGCACAATGGGCTGGATGACACTATAAAATATTTGAAGGCAAATTTTTATTGGAATTTGGAAATTATAAAGTGTTCTCTTCAGTGCATTTAGAGCTTGTCGAGCTTTTTCATTTAAGGCATTCACTGCCATGTTGAAACTCCCTGATGCTGTTATAGTTATACCAAGGTACGTTTAACTCGTACTGTGTTCAACGACATGATTATTTATGGTAAACTGGTTTTGTTCTCCTGGCATCTGGGGTGTTTTTGAAACATCATGACATTAGTTTTCTTAATATTTCCTGCCAGGGTCCAGTTCTGACAGTACTTTTGTTCTATGTCCAGCTGCTTCTGTAGTCCTTGTTCGGTATGACACAGTAGAAAAAGGTCATCAGCGTAAAACAGACTTCACCTCTCTTTCTAGGAGGGGGAAGCCAGGAGCAGCACATTGATCCAACTGATCCAACTGTTCTTTTATAAACACATTAAATAAAGTCGGGCTTAAGTTGCAGCCCTGAGGAACACCACTTCTCTGGGTGAAGGATTCAGTTTGTTTGTCTCTGATTTTAACAGCACGCCTATTTTCCAAATACATTGATTTGAACAAATATAATTTGCCCCCTGCACCAAAAAGTAAATGTCTGAAATAGAGCCCTTCATGCCAAATAGAGTCAAAAGCTTTCTTGAAGTCAATAAAATAAGCGAATATCTTACCATTTTTTGTTTGGTGTACATGTGTTAATTAAAGTGTACTATTCTATGTGCAGGTTTAAGGATCACAATTTATACTTGCAAACAGTGACACACTGCATCACGTGTGCTTTCACCAAACCTTTTTTACTCACCAATTTTTTGCTAGTCCAAAAGCTAGAAAGCACTGTAGTCTGGTTACTCTGGCAGGAAAGTAACTCCATTTCTCTCTAAGGATCTGTGTCCTCTATGTTGTTAAAATAGGCAGAGAGAAGAGAAACACAAGCTGGTGTCTTGAATAGCCTTACCATTGCAGGGTGATTCTCACAATTTTGGGTCCATTAGGAGCTGGCCAGGGATTCCCGTGTTGTTGTTTTTTAATGCCAGGGACCGCAAACTGCTTCATCGCCCTGCCAAGGCCCCCTACCAACAAAGCTCAGGCTGCCCACATACTGCAGCACAATCTGGTTTGGCTTAATTGTGGTATTTCATAACCAAGGTGTAATCTTGTTTCCTTTTATTGTGTTAATTTTGTCACTTTATTACAGTTGCAAGTGTTTCACTCTTGCCTTTTATCCTGTGTCCTCAATATAGTGCAGACAGTACACATCATTCAAACATTTTCCATTTGCTCAGTTTCATTTCAGTCCAGTTAATTATTTTTAATCTTTCAAATGTGCAGGGTCAGATCATTTTCGAGGTTATCGTTTACGTAGGTATTGTGTTATAATGTACTTTTTGTATTATTTATTTCCACCGCTCTGATCCTGTATGTAAAGCTGACAAAATATTAGGGGCAGCTATTATTGTCTCCAGCCCTGTCTTTAATTAACTGGTGCTAATAATAAATATGCCAGATTAGTAGTATGTAGTGACAGCAGCAGGAAACTAACACTGGAAACCATTTGCTAATTTATTTTGTGATTTTACAAATTCCAAGCTTATCCCCTGTTAGGTAACTTGTGTCTCAACTCTGCTTTATGTCTGTACGGCCTGCAAACTGACAGAGGTCAGGTGCTGCCACAATACGCTAGCAGTAAAAGCTAAAGCCCTTGGGAGTCGATTCATTGTATTAAAGAACTGTCCACAACTCCACCTCTGGAAAAGATTACTTACATTATCAAAGGTAAACATTCGCTGGTTGAAAAATATGGGCTCTTTTTCCAAAGTGCTGCTCAGTTGTGCAGCTTTGGCGGTGTTTGTGCTTTCTTCCAGTGTGAAATGTGCTCTGGCTCTCACCTGCTTCAAGAGTTAAAACATTTACCCAAAAATATCTTCAGCAGCAAGAAAAAAATAACATTGAACGTGAGCCGCAGTGTGTCATTTCTCTGAACGGGCAATGGGCTTTGAAGCTGAAATAAACAGAGAAACTTTCCGGCCTCACTTGGAATGTACGGAGCCCGGGAGGGTACGTGGACAGAATTTTTTTCTAAAGCGTGCACACATTTTAGTAAGTCGCGCTGCACGCTCCGTAGGAATGGAATGGTCACTTGCTGCTTCAGCGTAGTCGACAGTTAGCCATTCCTCTCATGCTGAGACAATTCCCAATGTTCTGTTTCCATTTTCGTGTTGTGGTTGCAAGGGTCTTAACAGATGGGATGGCTTCTAGCACTCATTTGGGAGTCTCAAGACACACTTTGGAATATTGTGTCATTCATACTGAAATGGTCCTCACGTGGATTTTTTGATCTTACCTTTTAACACCAGTGTTTTGTGAGCATGACTGTTTTCCTTCTGATTTCATTGTTAATTAATTTTAATATTCATAAACTAAGTTGAATTAATTGTTAGATGATTTCAAATTTCTGAAGTTGTGGGAAGGTATTAGAAACCTTACAAATGAAAATACATTCAGGACCCAGGTATTCATTTTCAAAAAGTCACCTTCGATCACTGTTAAAAAAAACATTTTATTCACAGCACAGGCAGGCAAAAGTTAAGAAAATGCAACTTTTGCAGCAGATGGGATTTATACAAGTGGCAGAGTTTATCATTCTCCCGTTTGCTGTCATCCGCCCAATGACACTTCACATTGTGAATCCAGCATTAGGTTATAACACAATGTATGCAAGCTTTGCTGACATAGAATAACATAACCTTCCAAATGTATACGCTCACAGCTACCACCTGTCTGTTGTTTCTATCTTTCTGTTTGTAGTCAAACTTTTTTCTGTACTCCGGGTGTGTGTGTCACCCCGTGAAGTGTCCGTGCTGCAGCAGAGTCTCTCCAGCCTGTGGTTCCCTCTTGGCTGAACTCCCTACAGCGGGGCGGGGTGTGGGAGGGAACTTTTTTGCCGCAGTTGCCGATGCAGCGATGGGGAAGCAATTCATTGCTGTCCCACAACACTGACAATGCTTGCACGCACACACACACACACACACACACACACACACACACGCCAGCACAATGAGCAGCCAGTCTCGAGTGCTGCCGGAGACCAGGCGGTAGTTTGATGAGCGCACTTCCCAGCTAGGGAGAGAGCAGGTTGACTCTCCACACACACACACACACACACACACACACACACACACACACACACAGTCAAACACACATCTTCATACACAGAACATGCAGGAGGAGAAGGAAAAGAGCGTGGAGGTAAGTAAAGACTTTCAGGCCGTTCACAGTTGACTATTTACAAGTGATACGTGAGCGAGAGGAAGAAACCGTTATTGTATGTGTGCGGAATGTGTGTGTGTGTGTGTGTGTGTGTGTGTGTGTGTGTGCGCGCATAGGCATGCGTGTGTACATTTGCTGCCAGCTCACCCTGCAGTCTGGAGTGGTAAGGAGCTTGAACTCTGTAGCAGAAAACTGCAGCAAAGTCTATTTTCCTTCCAGTGTCTTCTTAGCCTCCCCAGCCTCCCTCTCCGCTGTCATTTCCTGCTCCCACTCTCACTGACGTCTTACCACAGTGATTTCAACTATACAGGCTTATAGACCCCAGCCACTGAATCATTCATATATGGAACTCTCAGTGGTACTATAGGTCCATCTGTGTATTGGAATCTGCTTTATTTATTTACTCTCGTGAATTTCCCACTATTTTTGACATTTTGTAAGCCAATGATGAGTCAGTGATCTTCATTTATTCCATTACATGAAAGTAATGGTTAGATGCAGCATGTATTGTATGCACTGTATGTTTTAGGTGGTGAACTCCTACCTGTTGGATCAGGTAATGGCTCCAGTTCCGTTAGCTGTCACTTATTGCTTTGGTGGATAGAGGTTTTCCATCTCATATACTGAAGCTGCATATTACATTTGCAGTGTATAAAGCATCTCGTCATGTCATGTCAAATAAATACATAAATAATGAAATTAAAATAAACTGAATCTACATTTGGAACTACACCATGAAACCATGACAGGCCTGCAGAAATGTAAAGGAAAATATCATATTTGGAAGGGAGAGAAAACATCCGTACAGACTGACTTCTTGCTGCTGCTGGCTTGCTGTACTTACTGTAGTTGCGCACACACAGTTGTCCTGTGCAATGAGCCTCATTTTTTGGCTTTCAGTTTGACCTACTAATAAAGTGGTTTGTATAAACTTGGTTTGTTGTTTTCTTTGGAACCGGTCTGATTGTCCGTTGCGATTAACAGGGATTACCCTGTAATAAAGGACCTGATGAATTTTCTGCTAAACTTGGCTAGATAAGTCATTTTATTTTTGCATGGCAGTTGTAATTCATTGTTTCGCGTGTATCTTTACTTGTGTTTAATCTATAGATTTGGAATTGAGTTATTATACATGCAACATCGTCCATATTATGCAAAACGTCATATTACACTTGAGCAATATAGACATGTTTCCTGATTTCCTGAGCACCAGGGCAGTCCCTGGTCAGTGAATGATGTTGGCGAGAAGCATGCTGTTGTTCTTTGGACAGATTTGACTTCAGTGCGTAAAATATCATAACATGTTTTTGTCCATCATAAATCCTCCACTGGAGCCTGTGGCAGCCATAGTCTCATGAGCTGTCACTCAGAGGATTAGGATGTACTATGTGGGGTTAGGCTCTGCATGGACAGGTGCCTGTTTTATCCTGCTGCTAGTCTCCTTGTTCAGTGGCTTTAGTCACATTGTAGTTGAACAGCAGTAGCGGTTTTGGTTGTTGTTATTGTTTTGGCACTTCAGACTTGGTCATCTATACGCCATTGTGAATGCTTCCCTGCCTGCGAATGTGTAAGCACTCTTTTATTAAAACACTAAGTAGTCAACCTATTAGTTACATAACACAACTAAGGCTAGAGACATGTTTTCATCTTGACAAATCGGATTAATTTAGCCTTTTCACAAGCCAGCTGGAGTTGTCTAATTTGTGCTGTGGAACAGTTTGTGATAACGAGTGGAAAAGCATGTTAACTCCACTTGCGTTTTTCCCAGGGCCTCCCTTTGTGAGCGCCACTAAAGTGGCCTCTAGCCCATTCATGCGTTCTCCCTCTCTCTTCCTCTCTGGCTGCCTCTCTGTCTTACCTCTCTCTCGCTCTCTCGCTCTCTCTCCCCGGCTTGTCCATTCTCTTGACAGAACACAGGTATTGTTCATAGGGGAAAGCCCCCTCGGTTTTCTGGACTAGATGTAGAGGAATTTAACAGGTAGAAATGAGGGGGAAAGAGAAAGGTAAGACAGTTCTCAACCGAGGGGAAGAAGAAAGAAAACATTCCCTCAGCCTTTCAGCTTTCTTTGTCTTTCACCCAATTAGCATAATGAGGAATCCAATTGTGTCTGAAATCATTGTGTGGCCTCATAATCTCTGGATTAACTAACCATCTTCAGATGGTATTTACCCACACCTTATTTCTTCGATTTTCGTCATATGTTTATGTTATTGTTTGCAATTTCTTTCATTTTAACCCCACATTTCACAAACATTTCTTACCCAGTACAGTAACTTTATTGGGTGCCACTAACATGAATATTTTCCATATTTTCCAAGTAAGAAAGTGTTGGGAGACAAACACATTTTTGGTTTTTGTCTTTTAATGGGACTTGTGGACAATAAAAATAGAATATTGCCTGGCTTTAGCGTTTCTAAGATGATGACTGCTCTGCCTGTCATTCCCCCTAGACGGCCACACTGTCTCAGTGCCTGCCTCGTCCATGTGTCAGAATGGATAACTGAACGAACGAATCTTCAAATCAGTCTCACTAAGACTGAACTTCTGGTGATTCCATCCAGTCCCTCTGTTCAGTTAACGTTAATATCCAGCTCAACTCTGCCTCGGGCCTTGCCAACAAAGTCTGCAAGAAAATTGGGCACATCGATGAATGACCAACTAACTTCACTGAGCATGTTGCATCAAATAAAAGGCCTATACATCTGTTCAATAAGCATAAACACGTAAACATGCAGAAAGCGATATCTGAATCTGCTCTCTCTGCATTCTCATATGTTTTACACAAGCACAGCCCACTAGCTTGGCTAATAGTGAATTGTTACAAGCTAAACAAGCTAAAATGAACCCATCTGCAGGTAGTCTAGCTGTCTCATCTTAGTTTGCCACGTACCATAAAATTTGCAGTTTCTTGTAAACCTAGCTGCTTGCTGAGACAAACCTTACCTTCCAGGTGAATCACAGCAGCAGCAGAGGGAGGAGGACAGGCAAGATGAGAAACGACTGATACTGACTGATGTCTGAGTTTGTCCTTTTTCTTTTCGCTCTGTATTTTAATGTCAGGAACATGATTTATTGTATTTACATTTTAGATTTGTTTCCAGTGAGATATTATTGAGTAGATAGTGCTGTAGTAAAGTTTACTGTTGCTGCTTTAGGGTCTGCGTATCATCGTATAATTCGTAATTTATTTGTAATTTAAAAACGAGAAAACGGTAAATCTGTTATTTGTTTCAAAACCAATCACAAACAATCCCGTTTTGGTTTTTGGCAACTCCTTTTATCATCATTCCTTTTTTGAATTGAAGAACGATGAGGTCAGTGTACATCAGTCAACTCATTATTTCATTTGGAACCAAACACGGAAGTCATATGGTTTTTTTGATTTTACCGAACCAAAAACGAAATCAAGCCAAACTCTTCTCTTGTGTATTCAGTCAGCAGAATCCCTCTCTGTCAGACAGTACCTACTCACGTAATAGGAATGGGTGGAAAAAATCAATTCACATTAGAATTGCGATTCTTATCCTCTACAAATGCCAAAAAGTCATACACACTGGCTAGAGTCAACTTGTAGTTTATCTTCAAAAACGAAAAGTGTTTGGACGTATTTTGTATTTAATTACCTAATACTTAGCCTTGCAAGACAAAGGTGAGGTATTCGGTGAATACTTCGTACCCCTTCAACTGACGTTAGCGGCGCACAGCACCGATCATTAGCACTAGCCAACAAGCCAGCCAACCAGCACACACAGCAACACTTAAGAAAACTTCAGCCAACTCTGAACTGGTAAAGAAAATAACTCTGTCCACAGTCAGTTTCATTTCAAATGACCTACGCCTGTGTATAGTGCCTTTACATTTACATTTTGGATAATGATGGCTTTCCCCACTAACACTGCAACAGAAAGGCTGTTCTCCCCTGCTGGAGACACACCATTACATCAATTACAACACAGTGGAGAGCTCCGCTTGACCCCCACCACCTTCACTCCACTATTTAGCAGTGTGTCTCTTCATATCAGACAGGCAACAGGTACATTTACGCATTTTTGTTTTACAAACTTGCAAGTAAGCAAGCTGAACACATTCTTCATGTGTGTCTGATTTAAAGGAAAAAAACAAGCAATGGGTATTGTCTCATGTACGTTATTACAGTCACCACATGAAACTGAACAGCGGACAGGCTCGGACTTTATCACTCCCTTCAAGCATATAACTTAAAGCTTAACGCAACGAGAGAGTGGTGAGGGACCATAACACATTCAGCCTATGGGGAAAAGCTTGACTCAGATTCTATAGGTGGATCTTTGCTAATGCAATCCTACCTGTATAGCAGCAATACTTTGGCACCCATCTGTCCGTGCATCAAACATCATGCCATCCTTTCAACTATAACAACAAGGTAATAAACCCACTGAGACAACTCTTCGTTCTGAGTTTTAAAGGGTAAAATTGACAAGATTCTGCATAACAACCATGGAGTGTGGAGAGGAAATCAACTGAGGTTGTATTTGTATGCACATTTCGTTAAGGATTCGTGACACAGTATGGCATGGTGTAGTACCTTCATTCCCTGCAAGGACAACATGTATTTCATTAATGTGAGACACAATATGAACGAATATGGCTGCGTGCTGTTGATGCGTAATCATGGCCACTTGGCTTGCGAGACAGTATTTATATTCCTCTTGAAAGGACATATTTGTAATTTGATCATTAACCTAGTGTGGGGGAAGTGTTGTGTGTAAGCATCATTCATCAGCTACAGAGTAAGTTCAGTTTACAGTTCAGGTTCCACATGCTATTTGTCACTTAGTCATGGGCTCTGTGGTGGTGGAGGTTTCACCTGGAGGTTTGCATCCAAGATTAACGTCATCAGTATACAAATGTAACATGTGATGGAAATTACAATCGTGCTTGGTATTTAATAGTCATAAATCAACAGACATATGCATATGAAGTTAGGACGTATGCGTGCTTTGGGCCTTCTGTTGCTGTTCTGTTGTGACTAATAGATACGACACCCTCTATCCTTAGACCCTCAGTCTGGATAGGCAAACTCCTCTCTAACGGGGGAAAACAGAAGAAACCGCAGGAAGAGGAAGAGACAGAGGAAGGATCTGGCATCCAGGATGGACAGACATAAAAGTGCAGACAGAGAAGCTTAGAAGCTTGAATTGGAGTTGACAGCCTTGTGGATGGGGAATCAAATTTGCTCTGGTTTCGTCCCTGTGTGGGGAGACATTCTTTCAAGAAGTGCCCAGTTGCTGATTCCTTCACAGGGTTTTACAAAGTCTTGTAACCTTACCCAAGAAATGGCTGAACTCTCATTGTCTGCAGTCATGCCATTTGGCCCAGTTACACATGTGGATGACTGTGTGGAAAAAAAAGAACAAAGCAGTGCTTCAGTTTAGGAGTTACTGTGGAACTTGCATTTTGCATCTGCTTGTATGCCCATTTTTGTCACAGATTTTATTATTTGTTATTCGTGCTATGGAATTGTTTCCCACAGGCTCCCTGATTAATTAATCCTCATTGACCTCAGTCACTGTTTATTAATAAAGTGGGTTGTAATTGAGTTTTTACTCACTGGCTCTCTCTGTTCATCACTTGAACAGTGTTATATCCTCAGTGTTACAGTTCCATCTAGTGGTTCAGTTCAAATAACACTATACATTACGGTAGATTTATACTGGTGAATCAGGGTGCAGAGTTCACACAGTGCCTGCCAAGGTGTTTAAGAGGCTGATACTGCAGCTGCTGCAGTTGGTTTATGAGGTCCTCATCTGCAGTACTGAACAAGTGCTCCGTGGCTCACTAAGACTTTTAATGATCTCATCCTCTGCAGCTCTCCTGCAGGCTGAGGACTAATGAATAGTCATGGAGAGAGCTGGTGAAAGACAGACAAAAGTTTGAAAAAACTGCAGCAGGGTTACATGTTGTTTTGTGTATTGAGCCAGCATAAGACACCGTAGGCGGTACTCTATGGTGTACTGTATACACTAGAGCAGAAGTCAGAACCTGCAGTATCAACTATTAAGTGTCCACTACCAGGATGTAAATAATTTCTTAACGGTTCAGTTTCATATTGGTGTGAAATGAATGGGAACCAGTGGCTGCTAGAATGGTGGTAGTAAATCTAAAATCCTGATGGACGTTAAAAAACCACTGACATGTTCCTGTAAAGACGCTACAGCATAGACACCGCAAGTAAGGAAACTCAGAGGTTTCATAGCCAGATTTGCTAGTTTGGACATACTTTGCATGAGACCCAAAGATGTTTTTGCTACATTGGTTTTTTGTGTGTTCAGAGTGACTGTTACCCTTTCCAGACATGTTAAACAAGTATTTTCTAAATATTTTACACCAGGAAAAGTGTGTCAGAAAAGAAAATAACAGCTTTCAGTTGCCAAGAATGCAATATGCTTCAATCACACAAAAACTGTTTAGGTGAAGTCGGGTAGAGAAGAGGAGTCCATAGTAGAAGTCACAGTTGTCCAACCAGACAATCAGCTAGCATTCTGACAGAGATAGTTAGACCCAGCAGGGTGTACCTTTTGAAGCTATTAACCTACTGTGGTTTTGTCATTTTCACCTGGTATGCACACATCAGCACTTCACTCAGGGCTCTCATCTCTTACCTGGCTCGAGTGCCAAATGAAGACTAGTGTGCAGCGTTCGACCTCCGCACTCTGTTGTGGATCTGCCACAGGGCGGCTTGGCTAATTTTGGCTGTGATTGTGCCGTTGAGGGGGTGGACATGATAATGATTAGAATTAGTTATCATTAAAAGCTTTAAGTGTAACTGTGTGGGTACAAAGGGACTACTTTTAGCTTTTAGCAGTTAGAGATGCAAGTTGTAATATGGGTATCCTAAATGTAGAGACGGTGCAAGAAAGTTTATTTCAAAAGAACAGTGTTACAGAAACAAACTGAAATAGCGGAATCACTCATTCTCAAATGACATCCTTAAGCTACATTTGAACATAATATGATTTCCGGGAGGAGAATGCGTGATCAAAATACAACCAGCGCATCTCTGATGGTTAGTCCCATCCAAATTGGCCATGTCAGTAATTTCTCTGGATTGCATGCCCTACCTTACCTTAACTCAGAGTAAATGTCTAATAAAAATCTTCTTCTTTTCCTTCC
>CM022491.1:20770579-20891776 GCA_011952105.1 Coreoperca whiteheadi | reverse complement strand
CCTGAACTTCCTGGTTCCACCACCAAGTCTCCTTGTCCACTTTCCTCTTTCCAGATGACACACCGAGTACCCTCCTACCTGTCTCCCTGATCACATTAGCTGTAGTGGTCCGGTCATCTGGGAGCACTTCTTGACCACCCAGAGTCTGTCTCAGCTCCTCCCTGAAAACTAAACAACATTCTTCCTTTTTCAACTTCCACCACTTAGTCCCCTGCTCTGCCTTTGTCCTCTTCATCTTCCTCACCACCAGAGTCATTTTACACACGACCATCCTGTGTTGTCAGGCTACACTCTCCCCTACCACTACTTTACAGTCACTAGTCTCTTTCAGATTACAATGTCTACACAAGATGTAGTCCACCTCCCTCCGCTCTTATATGTCACCCTATGTTCCTGCCTCTTCTGAAAGAAAGTGTTCACTACAGCCATTTCCATCCTCTTTGCAAAGTCTACCACCATCTGTCCTTCTGCGTTCCTGTCCTGAAGACCAAACCTGCCCATCACATTCTCATCACCTCTGTTCCCTTCACCTACATGCCCTTCGAAACCAATCACCACTCTCTCACCTCTGGGGATGCTCTGCATCACTTCATCTAACTCACTCCAGAATTTCTCCTTCTCTTCTAACTCACATCCTACCTGTGGGGCATAACCACTCACAACATTGAACATCACCCCTTCAATTTCCAGCTTCAGGCTCATCAACCTGTCTGACACTCTTTTCACCTCTAGAACATTCCTCACAAACTCCTCTTTCAGGATAACTCCTACTCCGTTTCTCTTCCTATCCGACCCATGGTAGAACAACTTTAACCCTGCTCCTAAGCTTCTAGCCTTGCTACCTTTCCACCTGGTCTCCTGGACACACAGTATGTCCACCTTCCTTCTCTGCATCATGTCAATCAACTCTCTAGCCTTCCCTGTCATTGTCCCAACGTTCAAAGTCCCTACTGTCAGTCCTACATTCTTAGCTTTCCTCTTCTCTCTCTGCCTACGAACACACCTTCCTCCTCTCCTTCTTCGTCTTCGACCACCAGTAGTCCAATTTCCACCGGTACCCTGTAGGTCAACAGCACCGGTGGCGGTCGTTGTTAACCCGGGCCCCGACCGATCCGGTATGGAAGTCATTGTCATGATTCGCATTTTTAGTTTGGCATGTGTTTTACGTCGGATGCCCTTCCTGACACAACCCTCTGCATTTATCAAGACTTGGGACTGGCACATAAAGACACTGGCTTGTGCCCCCCTGCGGTTGCATTAAATGTCTAATAAAAATAACCCCTGTTTATAGCAGTGGCGTGTTAATTGAAGTCCTTCTTAAGCATCAGGCTGTTTTGTTTCAGAACGGAGAATTGCCAGTGTTTTCTCCTGTTTTTTTATTAGCGTGGAGGCTAATACAAAAACAGGATGCTGTTGAGCCCGAGTCCAGTGCATAAATACTGCAAATTTACCATAGCTCCACCTGAGCATCAAGTACTTACCATAGTGTTCATTTCATCAGCTAAGCACTAAGTTCTCTTCATGGCCTCTGGCCTTCATACAGTACATGAAGCACTTGAATCATATTATTGTGTTATTATTATTGTTATTCTTTGCTATAATGTGTAAGTTGTCAAAACATTTTGGCTTGGCAGCATTGTATAAATGAAACAGTATGAGAATAATTAAAGAGACATGTATTTTTATGAATGGCTCATTGACATTACAGATGTTGTATGTGACTAAGGTAAGGGATAAAGCTTCTTATTGTAAAAAATTCTCATGAAAAGTACAATATCAACCATGCGTTAGTCCGTCTCTCAATACTTTCTGACTTATTTTTCACGAATATATAGTTTCAGTAAAAATAAAAAAAGGCTCAGAAATGTCCTAAAACACCTGGTCACTGTAGTTGTTAGCAAATGATACTCAAACAGAAGGAAATAGTGCATTTGTTGGGGACTATTTTCATCGATGGATTCATCCACGCTCATCCAAACTACAGCGTGTGTGTTCATGGCAATGAAGGAACATGTCACCCAGTGCAATAGTGTGGCTCATTAATGTGTTTTAATACTCTCTGGACAACAATGGAGCTCTATCACACAGAGGAAGAAGATATATCAGGTTGTGATACACACAATACTTGGTAGTACTGTAGTTTGGGTGTGCACTCAGGGTTTCACCTATCCTTTAAGGAAAGCCAGACACAATCATTGGAATGAAAATGTTTCCTTGAAAAGAATGTTCTGTTCGCGACTGGATTCCCGATTGTGACGGCATTTTTCACGTTTATACAATTGCACATGAATGCATCATTCTGGCGGGCAATACGTTCTGACTTCACACCACTGATTTTCAAGGCTTTGCAAATGAAAAAAAAAAAAAAATTCAATAAGATCTTTATGTGCTGTGACAAATCTGTTTGTCCTAAGTGCATCCTAAATACATTCTGGTCATGGGATACACTAAACGTGACACTACAAAGCAGCTGTTTGTAGTTTTAATTAGTCAGATGAAAGCTTGGCCAGCTGGGGGCACCCTAGAACATCAAGACTGAGAGAGACCACTTGGTTTACCTGCTGCTAAATGTACGTAGGAGCTACATACTAGTATACAAATATAAAACAAAAACTTTTTTCGAAATGCACTTTTGCACCAGTTAAGGACAAGTGATATGGCAGATTATTTTGGTAATGAGTTAATCCCTCCACAGAGGAATGAGACTTGCAGGAGGAGGATGGTTAGGATCCTCGAAGTAGAGTGGGAAGAGAGAGAAAAGAGAGACAGTGGGCTTTGATGATAGAGAGAGGGGGGGGGGGTGTATGGTGGGGACAGTGTGTGTGTGTGTGTGTGTGTGTGTGTCTGTGTGTGTGTGTGTGTGTGTGTGTGTGTGTGTGTGTGGGAGCAAAAGCACGTATGCAAAACCTTGCTCTCGTGAAGCGCGAACACTCTTTCTAGTTCTCTTGTTCGGTCCGACTGTAGCTTCTCATCCTTCCGCCTCGAAGCTCTGTGGCACAGCAGAGTCCGTCCAGCCGGGCTTTTTTTTTCTACAGGAATGTCTCCGATAGTCAAAAGGCCAGAGTGCACCCCAGTGCTGTGTCACTGCAAAGTTGCCTGCACCAACAACACTTTGTCGTTGATGTTTGGATGCAAGGTAGGTTGCAGACCACTCTCTTTGCTTCAAAGGTTCCCGGTGATGTTGACAGTGCTTTCTATCAGGGGCTGACTTCTGAGTATTATCAGGTCAGGCTTTCTGATAAGAACATCAGTGTGTTATACCTGATCAAAGTGAGAATCCTATGGGATAATGGTTACACTGTTGGTTGTGTTCTTCTATAAAATGACAATTGAGTAAACAGTTTTTATTTTAATTTGAAAGGTAGTGCCAGCACAGTTTTTGTTTATCCATCTGTGCAACCCCTGAAGCTGTATTCATGCTTACTGGGGCTTAATGAGAGCACATTTACAACTACTGTAATATTTCTGCATCCCTCTACTGTCACCCTTCATTTATTGTAATGACAGGTCAGAATTACTCTTCTGCCTTTAATATGTTCTGATTTAAGTCAGACACTCCTTATGGTTCTCCTCGGTCTCCTGTTTTGCTGGAATTCTGCCTTTCACAGTGTAAAGTTCAGCTCCCCGGGGTTGTCAGGAGTCGAGGGTCCCTGTTTATTATTATTATTATTTAGATTAATCAGAAAGTGAATGTTAGATATTTTTTTTCCCCTTCAATTATGTAACTAACACTTTCAAGGGAGCCCATTTAGATTCTGAACCTGTCTGAAACTAAATTCTCAGGGTAAGAGGCAAGCGTATGGAAATCTACCAGCACAGTTGTTGTTTCTTTTGGTCGACTTTGTTTATTTGCTGTTGTGAACTAACATTGATGCATAAAGCTACTGCTGATAGTACATCACTGCCTGCATGCTTTACAATAATGCGGTGGTAGGCCTTTACTGTGAAACCTGTGTTAACAATGACCTTTGTGGTTAGCTAATGTTAGCTGTTAGCTGTTCTAAAACTAGATTTAGATGTTCTGCGCTTTTTGTTGGAGGGTCATTTTGAAACATTGCATGTGATGAAATGATGAAATACATTTAACAAAGCTCAATAAAGGAGAATGGCTCAGAAAACGTGGACTGACAATATGTCTTATTTAGTATTATCTTTTAGCAACTGGAATTAAAAAGCACTAGCTACATTGTTTGGCAAATTGTTTTTGGTCTGTTAGAGATCACGGCGCCAAGTGGTTTAAAGGTAAGTGTTCGGACGGTTATCACTGAGATCTGTTTTTTGGCCGCTCAGGTTGAATATTGCTCCAGTGTTTTTTGGGATCGCACTGTTCTCTCTTATGAAATGTTTATGTATGCACAAAATCTCTCTTGTACAGTGCCTGATACAATTAGAAGCTTTTATAGTGCTTTCTCAGCAGAGGGATTGATGTACAGTACATTACTGAATGAAAACAATTAGTGAATAAACAGACATCAACTACAGTGCATCAAATTCCCAGACTATGGACATTGGTTTGTTTAGGACCACAGGATTATTCCATAATCCCATAAATGAAAATGATGCATATTCAACTGTGACTGGAAAAACACAGTGTGGGTACAAAATCCAGCACTCACCTAAAAAAGGGCCTGACACACTGAAGCTAAAATCCACTAGATCACAACAGAAATGTGTGTGTTTGACTGTAAAAGCAAGAAAAGCAGCAGAGCCATAGCTCAGCACTCCGTCCTACTGTCTGTAGGAATTAGGACTGTAGCAAAGAGTGGGGGAAGAGAGTCTAACTGTAGGTATATAAAGCCACACAGAGAGCTCAGTGTACACAACCACTAGGAGATTCCACACTAAATCTGCACAGAGGCTCTGAATCTGCCCTTGGCCATGCCACCCCACATTTCCATCTCATCTTGATTCTGCTGGTTAGGGCTGTAGTGAACATCAGACAGGAGGGATCCTCTCGGTGGAGCATGTCAACACCCCACGTGAACGCTTACGCTTTGCACACAGCTCAGCTCGGCCAGCCCCACAGCATGTCATAAACGAGAGGCATCGCACTACAGCAGGAGAGTCAGGAGACTTCATCTGGTTTAATCAAGGAAACGAATTTAATGTTGCCAGTGATCACAGCGAAGTACAGAAAAAGCAAAGTGACACGTGTGCCTGATGCTTGGTGCGTATCCCAGGACAAAATGGCCTACATTAAAAACGGCTCCAGGAAAGGAGCCGGCATGGCTATTAGACTGAGTTAAGCAGTCTAATTAGCTAATCACAGTCAGCTTCGTCCATTTCTGCCATGGTGATTGCGGCCCCCTTGGGGAGTGGAGGAGAGTTGGGGAGTCAGGTGCCATATGCATTCACCACTCGACAGGTTAGACAATTCATTTAATGGAGATTAAGCCTCTCAAACCCCTGCTTATAACCCATTATCGTGTGAGAGGAAATACTCTGCTGTACGAGTTGATGTAGATTCCATGTTTGTGGTGACAAATAGAGTGAGTTAGAAATCAGAGTCTATAGAGCAGATGGTTGGCACCCCCTCACTTTGAGACTCACGGGGCCACATGTGCAAGTCCATCTGATTCGATAGTTGCACGTCTGTGACCAGTACAAATTGTCCCACGTTTTGAAGTTAAAATGATGTGTGAAGATTAACAGTTGTGGGAGTTAGAACAAGAAATGTAACGCCGATTAGCACGGGCGAAATTCCTCGAGTAAGAAGAAGAAGAATTATGGCGGATAATATCTAGTGTGCCTTGTGCTTTGCGCATCAGGCACACTAAATGAAACTTTAAGAAAAATGAAAAGCACGCACTGGCAAGAGTGACTAATGTGAGATTTCCTCCAGCAGTATTTTCAAGTTTATTCCAGCTTCACACAGAAAAAACAGCTTGGTGTGATCCAGCTGTGTGAAATAAGAATAACATAGTCACTGTATGGTGGAACCACATGCTGCCGGAGTAAAACGACAGCACATTATTTGGAGTGTCCAAATGGTTCCACTTTACATGAGGTCCAGGGATTTATTCATGACACAGTTATAATGACGGTCGTTGTCAAAACCGAGCACATATGACAGTATAATGTAATGTTAACACATAAAGCTAATCGGCTTCTTTAACTTTGATAATTAGGCCTGCTATGGCATGTTTTGTCTTGATTAATGTCAAGTACTACAACAAAGACATCTCAAACAATGTCAACGCTGCATTAAAAATGACCATTAATGACAACAGTCATAAACCTTCATAAAGTCTCTTTCATGTTGATGACCGGTGTCATGTCATGGTTATGACGGTGTCATGTTAGTCTTATAAACCCACCTTCAAATAAAGTGTTACCATTTCTATATTTATTGCGTCATTTATTTACTTTTTATTTATTTCATAGCCATATTGATTTATGTATTTATTTATTTATTTAATATTGACTGAAATGACATTCCATAGTACTGCGGATTCCGAACAATTCAAATAAATATGAATTAGATGAGTTGACGTTGTAGCCTGATATGTTTGAGATGTCTGACTGTGCGTCATAATCAAATCAGTTACATGGTACGTGAGTCGAACGGCCAGGCGTGTTGGGGACATCCACGCCCACATGAATTACTGTCTGTAAAAAAAAAAAAAAAAAGTGCAGTTGTTTCTGACATGCAGAAGGAAGAAGGAAAGCTGTGAGCAGCATCTCACTCTGTGGTGCAGCAAGCACTGTGCAAAATATCCTCTGATAATCAGAGTCCTGTGCTGTACTGCAACAGACAAATATTCCTCCTATACGCCCGGGCAAATAAAACATGTTAGTGACAACTTTTCAAGTTTGACCGTGTGAGGATGTTTGTTTTTTTTAATCTCCCTGCCACAGTATAAAGTACAGTATGTGTCTTACCTGCCATGATAAGCAGCAGATGTTTGTGTTGGTAAACATGTCAAATTTCACTAATACAGCAAACAGTAACTCTTTAGTTGCCCAGGGAGAAAGTCCCCAGACTCCCTTCAAAAATCATGCAGTTGCATTAAATAATTCTTTAAACCTTACGAATTCAGCATTAAATGTAATACATCCATATATTTATTTATGTTCTCAAACTGCTATTTTAAAGGTCCAGTATGTAACATTTAGGAGAAGATATTGGCAGGAAAAATATGAATATAATATTCATAGGTATGTTTTCCTTGGTGTATAATCACTTGAAAATAAGAATCGTTGTGTTTTCGTTACCTTAGAATAAGCTATTTTTAGCTTCAGAGGGAGCGGGTCCCCTCCATGGAGGTCGCCATGTTGCACCGCCATGTTTACAGAGTAGCCCTCTACATGCTTGGAACGGGATGGTAAACTGCGATTTCAACGCTAGATGCCACAAAATCCTAGAGCTCGCCTGTCCATTTCTTGCCTTCCTGCTGCACACCTTACTCCATGTTTCTTTCCATCCACTGTCAGTTTGTGGTTGTGTCCCTGTACCTTTTTCAGTCAAAACTCTGCTGTAAAAGAAATGTCAATGTTAAAATTAAAATGCAATTGAACTTAAATGCCCTCTGTTGGTACTGCAGTAATGATGCAGTAAATGACGGTGCCGTTACTGTTTCAGGGGCAGAGTTGCAAAAGGAAACAAGAGACAACAGTACATCATGCAGACCAAAAATACCTCAAACATATCCCAAACAGGTATAACTTACATGAAAGGAAACACAAAAAGCATTACAAAGATACGTTACCAGCAAATCGTATATCATATTTTTCTATTAACATACATGTGTTGTTGCCAAGATTATAGGCAGCTATTAACAAGAAGCTATAAAAAATACATTTTTATAGCTGTAGCCTATGAAGTACATAGAATGTACAAATCCACAAATCAAGCCTATTTTCCCCTAAACTGACATGGTCTTTTGTTGCCTCACTGATCAAATATGATCTTCCTTTACTGTATGCCAATAAGAAAACACTTTGCAATTAGCGTCAGGCTAAACTGAATATATGTATTTATCATCATAATGTCTTTGGATGGCTTTGAAATGGAACCTTTCAGAGTTTAAAAACATCCGTTTGCTTTGCTCTGATAAATCTTGGTATTGCACGCTCCCTGTGTCTGCTTGGCTTCACATTCACATTTACTAAGCCTTTATGTGTGGTCACATGTCTCTCGATGTCTCCCTGTCGCATTAGTCATTCATCGTTAAAGTATACATCAGCTCTAAAAGCCGTGCTCCGCTACATTCACTCATCGTGCCTCAGTGCCATGACTTCTTTTTAATTTATACATCAAACTGCAAAAGTAGCTTTGGCCAAGCTTAGTGAAGACAAATGGAAAGAACATTGTAAAAATATACAGTATATGTTTTCACTTCAGGCTTCATACATGCCAAACAATGCTCAAATGGTGCTCCACACTCCTCTAATATGATTGTGTAACCAGAGCATGAATGATTTGCATGAACCCAGTGCTGTGGTTTTTCTCTCACGTAGTATATTGTAGGTCACTGGGCTTCTCGCAGGCTTGAGGTCATATGACCTTGGATTGGTACAGTAGATATGGTCTTTAGCTCCAAGCCTTCCTTTATCTACTTGCTTAGTACAAGTAATTCACCCTAATTATAGCAATTCCACTTCTGCTTATCAGTGCATTATGGCCTAATATAAGCTAGTGACACTAAATACAGAAAAGCCTACGCATGCTCCTTAACGGGTTTTTTGAAGTGGGGTAGTATGAGGAACTTAGCCAGTGTGTTAGTAGATAGATACTATGGTAGGTAGCGGTCGACACGCCCCCAGTTTGGAGAAGCAGGGAATTGTACCGGCATGGAAGCTGTGCAATGCAGAACGTATTTTAGCCAACTAAAAGAAGGCCCTCCTAAAAAAATCAATATCAATTCAAGTCTACGCTACATTTAGAATATTTTCAGTGCATGGTGTGTCTACTGATGTTTCGTCTGACATGAGTGATTACAAAATGAGTCATATTCCTTGAAATGTCGATTATGTGCGTAGAGTATAATTTCAGCTAAGGTGTGCTTGTAGTTTCTATATTTAGACACTCTCCTCTTGCCCATTAATTTGACTATGGTAATCCAAACAGCAGTAGTAGCTGCAGACACCTGCCTCCTTGCCCCTGTAGCAAGACCCCAGCGGAAACGCATCTGTGTTTGGGAACTGCCTATACAGCCCGAAAGCAGACAGGCACTGAGAAGAAGTGGGTGCACGATGTACTGTGGATTCTTGTGTGTGTGTGGTGTTGCAGTTCTGTTTAGAAGAATCTGTTTAACTTGGGACATTTCACTGACTGGTGCTCACACTGATTTATAGTTTTGATTTATGTTGCAGGCGAAGTTTGGAATCAGGATTAGGATTAGGTTTAGGCTAAAACTAGGCATGTAATGGAGGGAATGGACAGTGGTGTAGCAGGGGACCAGTCTGACTGGAAGGAAGTGGGATGTATGAATTCACCAACTCGACCAACTCGAATTCGACCAAGGCACTGGCTTAGAACTGGAATTGGTCCCCGGGCGCTGCACAGTGGCTGCCCACTGCTCCTAATCCTCCCCGGCTCAGAGCGAGAGAGAGTTAGATTTAGCTAGATATATGTGTGTGTGTGTGTGTGTGTGTGTGTGAGTGAGTGAGGTATATACGCACACAAAACAGTCAGAACATATAGCTCATATATATATTTTGCAGCGGTTACGTTCAGTGATGCCCGAAACGCATTACTTAGAAAGGCTTGACTCTAATCCGGCCACTTTCTTCTGTAACGGGTAATCTAACGCGTTACTGTTTCCAAACCAGTAATCAGATTAAAGTTACTTGTCCAAGTCACTGTGCGTTAATATTGTTTTCCTTTTCCTTAATAAAAATAGATATTTTTGCTTTCTTCTCGCATCTCGGGGAGCAAAGTCACGTATGGGCCAAGTCTCGTTTTCAGCGCGAGGACAGTTCAGGGCCCGCCACGCAGCGACACAAACAGAAACCAGAATGGAGGGAGGAGAGAGACGCGTTTTCTAGCTGGAAATACAGACGCCGGTTTGAGTTTGTGGCAGCTAAAGATGGAATATTAAGGTTCGTTGTGGCCACAAAGTGCTATCTAGCTACAGAAACACTACGTCCAACCTAAAGAAACCTTTGGAGTGGCAGCGCTGCACGGTCACACTTACAGAGCGAGTCCCAGCCGGTGGTGCGAAGGAGAGCAGGAGGCCCCCCACCACCCAAACAGCAACAGCTGGACTTCAGTGAATTCAAGAAAGACTGGCACTATTTCATTTTTTATAAAAACATGCATCTTTTCAGGAGATAGTTTGTAAGTTCAACTTCAAATGTTTGGAGCTACGTTGTTGACATCACTGTTAAAAACGCACTTCCAATAAAGTGAGTGTTGGCAAAACCAGCTGTCTCTGTTATGTTGAGGCGGCGGGGGGGCTGTCGGCAGAGGCCGAATGTAACTAATAAAGTCACTTGTAATCTAACTGAGTTACTTTTAAAATCCAGTAATCTGTAAAGTAACTAAGTTACTTTTCAAAGGAGTAATCAGTAATCAGATTACTTTTTCAAAGTAACTGTGGCAACACTGGTTACGTTACACCTCCGCACATAGAACTTTAGAATAGATAACATAGAATATATAACATAGAATATATAAGTTTGAAATTGCTAAATAACATTTTCATAGAGCTGAACAAACGTGTATTAAATCAGGATTAATTAAAGTAAAACTGTTAAAGTATGTTACAAATATATTCACTAATTAAATTCAAGTGTAAAAGTAAGCTAATTTCAGGTCATTTCAGTGGTTTTTTGAGGCGATATCTGTTTCATGATGAATGTTTCAAGATTCAGGGTCCATTTATTTGTCATTCTACAGAAGGCTGCACAATGAAATTAAAGTTGTAGTCCCCGTCATGCTGCACACACAGTGTGTAATTATTAATTAAGGAAAACAAAAACAATATATGCAGTTACTTATGTACAGTGGCGGTATGGTAATGTACAAAAGCAGCATCACAGAAAGCTCCATGTCAGGTATTGATGGTGGTGTGCGGAGACTGAGTTGGAGTTTAAGAGTCTCAGCCTGACAGAAGAAGCTGCTCTGTAGTCTGGTGCTGCGACAGCGGACAGTCCTGTATCTCTTTCCAGGCTGGCAGCAGGGTGAACAGGCTGTGGCTGGGGTGGGTGCTGTCCTTTAGCATCCTTTGGGCTCTGCGCAGGCACCTCACCTTACTGATATCACTCGGTAAACGGCTACAAATAATGTTCTGGGCGGTTTGAATCACCCGCTGTAAAGCCCGCCGGTCCTGCGCCGTGCACATCCCATTCCATTTTGTAATGTTTCCAGTCAGGATGCTTTCTATTGGGGGTAGCTGTGGCTTTGTGGAAGAGTGGGTTGTCCACCAATCGGACGGTCGGTGGTTCGATCCCGGCTTTCTTGCAGTCCATTTTTACCATTTTGAGCAAGATACTGAAACCCAAATTGCTCCTGGAGGCTATGCCCGAGTGTGTGTGAATGGTTAGATTCCTTAGTACTGATGGGCAGTTAGCTCCTGCCATCAGTGTATGACTGTGTGTGAATGTGATGTGTAGTGTGAAAGCGCTTTGAGTAGTCGGACGACTAGAAAGGCGCTATTCAAGTACAGTGCACTTATTGCTCCTCTGTAAAAATTAACAAAAAACTTGGCACAGGGATTTTGCCTTCTAAAGTTTCCTCAGGAAATACTGTCGTTTCCGAGCTTTCTTTACAGCGCGACTAAGGTGAAACCATACAGAAACAGACAGACAGAGAGAGAGACACAAAGCACATGTGTGGGTGAGTGAGAGGGGGGCAGACTGTTTACTGTATATGGCCAGAAGGAGAGAACTGACAGTGTCAGTGTGTTTGTGGGAAACAGCAAAACGATGCCCAATGAGGGCAGCTTATGTGTGCCAGCAAAGTTAAGAAGACAGCCTTCAGTCGTCAATCATTTTCTCTTATGTCATTAATTAAAAATACCAATATAGGCGAATGCACAGCAGAAATGTTGTCACTGACCTGTATTTATGTTGAATTTGACAGATGATGTTGAGATTCTAAAATAATTATGCATTCACCGCAGCGCAGCAGTTTAGGAATAACTGTCGGCTGAAGTGCTTTGAGTGGTCAGAAGACTAGAGAGGTGCTATACAAGTACAGTCCATTTATCTATGTAGTGTTCACGAGCTGCGATGAAATCACTTTCATACTCGTTCAGGCGTCTGACAACAGAAAGAGAAACATATGGAAATGAGGAGTATATGGTGAATTCGGCTGTGTTAAAACACAGTATAGGCGAGCGCAGAGAGCAGGAGGATACTGAACGGAGATGTAACGGGCTGCCACTCAGCAGTGTAGCCGGTTGCATGTGTAGCCTAGTCACAGGTGCGAGTCACAGGCGCACAGCCTATATTTCATTTGATTTTGTCACTCGGCGTGCCGACTATGAAATAGTGATTTGGTCAGCTGGGCTGTCTTGTCCCACGCCTTACCAGATGCTGGTTTGGGATGCAGTTTTGTTTTTTGTTTGCCAACTGAAAAGAGGGCTGCTAAGAAGAAGAGATTTAGCTGTTTTTTATGTCCAGGTGTGTACACTGTGGACATGGAAACGCTGCGTGGATGCAATTTCTCTTACATCTTACAGGATTATACAGCAAGATGATGCATGCACGAGAATACAGCTCAGGCAAAATTACAGAGTGCACTTCTATTTTTAGTAGCCCAGCTGATACACGACTGGCCCAGAGACACGTCCTCCTAACATTGGAATGCATCTCTTTACGGTGATGCCTTTAGGCATCCTCAAAAATAACTGTGGTCACTGGAACTCCACAGATAGTTTACATCTCAGCGATGCAGCTAGCCACACTCTCTACATGAAGATCATTTCTATTTACGCAACCCCTTGTATCTACTAATTACTGTTCAGTCATTCTCAGTGTGTACAAATTGACTTGACTGAGAGGCTTCTCTTCCTCTATTTTTCGATGCTTTGGTAAAAAATGCTGCCCTGACACCAGGGTCCATCTCCAAATTCACACTGCTGACGTTTTTGAGTTTAAGGTTGTGAGTCTCTCACTTAAACTTATACAACCATGTTGGTTAGGGCTGCTGTAAAAAATGATTTTATTTGCTTAACATTTTAAATGGCTATTTGTTTGTTTTCTTCCTATAGAGAAATAATAGACAATGGGTTTTTTTTTACTAAGAATTGTGTCATGCTTTTGTTCACTCTTTATCACAGATCTACAAGCCAACAATTCAGTTTTACTTGAGTGTGTAACCATGCCAGGGGATGAAATGATTGTTTCTTTGTGTCTACCCATCTGTGTCTGCCTCTGTGTTTGCGTGTGTTTCAGTTTGTAATCGCCCTGCAACCACATCTGCCCTGCATGCACTGCCATCTGTTGTGTTCATACAGAATAATAAAGACACCTACAGTACTTGTAGGTGCCAGTACCTACAAATGAGCTTCTCAGCCTCCTTTTGCTTCTATGCTTGGGCTCTTGGGTGGGATGGATCATTTATGGACTTCATGTCTTAGTCACACCTGTTGTGTTTGCTCGTGGTGGTCACATATGGTCCTGTTGCTCTCTCCAGAACAGGCCCCCAGCAGTGCAGGGGTCACCCCACAACGGCCAGCCCCCGCCCTGCATGAACCCTGCCTTGATGAACACTCCATGGGTGAGAGAGGGTTCACCCCATCCAAATCTCATACAGTATCATCCTGGCGATCGACCTCAGTATTTACTGACATGATATGTGATGCGTCATGATTCATTTCTCGGTTTTCGCCACTCGTGGTTAGAAGCTAAAAAGACATTTCATTGTGTTGATGCACTGTAATGCTAATTCACCCCATCGTGTGTTCACTGGGTCACAAATCACTTTGCAGTCGATGCTGACTCTCATGACCATCTCTGTTATCATTTTATTTATATTGCTCATTTTGACATTATTCGTGTCCTCCCTGGGTTCACATGTTACACAAGGATCCATTTGGTGCCATATAAATCTGTTGTTGTTGTTGCAAAAGTTGGGTATTAGCAGGGATTTCAATGTGCTATGCATAGCCAAGAAAATGGTCCAAAAATGAAATTGTCAGGTTCTTGTATTGTATTGTAATTACTGCAGATGGGATGGTTAAGAAAGTTCCCTTTAACATATTTCCCAAAACACCCACACCAAGGAAGAATGGTCCTCGAAGATGTTTGAGAAAAAATATCCTACTATTTAGAAGTAAAATGTCCTCTTTTAAATGACAATTCATCATAAAGAATCCCACAAAAATACTATAAACATTTGTACTGCTTGTGTTCATTATACAAAATGTATGGTAACCGACTCGGAATGAATTCCGGTGAACACAACATCAGAATAACCATACAATCTGATTCTAAAGCCCCGCAATAAAATGTCTATCTTTGTAAAGGTTATAATGTAATCGTAAGATTTGGTTGACACTGTGTCAGGCTGTTAGTTTAACTCCATGATCATTTAGAGGCCACCGTTTGTGGTGCTGTTGTATTTTATTGCATCCCATCTGGGGAAGGTGGGGAACGTGCTTGCTTCAGAGTTATTTAAGTAAGTTATTTAAAACAACACGTAGTTTTTAATAGAGAACATAAAGACTAAACTAGTAGAATTTAAAGCTTGAAAATCTATGTCTATGTGAAAACGCAATTGTTTAACTTAAGTAGGCATTTTGTCAAAAAAGACAAAACAGCTATCTTTAAAAGAACCCAGTAAGTATCTACAGAAGGTACAAAGAATATATTCTATGTCCGAGAAACTGCCCATGTATGATTCATATTTCACATTCATAAATAATGGCGTGCAACAAATTACATTTTATATAAACCGTTATACCTGTATTGTAAATCTGGTGCTTCTCTGGGTGCCTTACAGTTTAGTGTCATCCTTGTTTCATTGTTTTCCATGAAGGAATCTGTCTTGCTTTTTGTTGTTTTTTTTTTTCTACCAGCATTTGGATCTCATTCTTTGTCCATGTCTTTCTCTCTCTCTCTCTCTCTCTCTCTCTCTCTCTCTCTCTCACTGTCCACCGTTTCGTCTTTCTCCCGCTCCGCTCTAAGCAGTACCACTACCAGGAAGACGACTCCCCGCCTCTTGACCAGGGATTCCCCCGGCTCACCAACGAGGTGCGCGCCCCGGAGCTTGTGCACGTGTCCGAGAAGAACCTGTCTGAGATCGAGAATGTGCACGGCTACGTGTCCCATTCCCACATCTCTCCTCTCAAGGTTAGCACCCCAACTCCTCTCCCACCACTCCAAGTATGGGCTTTGCGCCTGGCATAGAAACCACAACCCTCCAACCTTCATCCCAGTTCAGCAGCATGAACGACAACATGGCCTCTCAGTCAGTGTCTTTTTTAGCTTGAATATGACCTCAGACCGCTCAGTGGTTTTAACGTAAATTCATAGTACTTTTTTGTGTTTTGTTAGGCAGATAAACAACAACTTGCAGTGTTTGCTACTAGATTCTGCTCAGGTTTCTTCGTTCGACGTGCTTTCCTGATCCACATAAGCACAAATTGGTGGCAATAATCGGGTGGCTAGTTTGTAGTTTTTGTGTATCATAGAAGAGGAAATGATCAAATACTCTTTGCATCCCTATTTCTCTATGCCTTTACCATTCCTTGCACACATTTCCCCGCTGCATTGTCTTGATTCATGAGGCATTCATGTGTCCTGACCTGGACCCCAGCTGCTAACCTCTCAGTGCTTCTCTCTGCCCACAAAAGAGCATGCCTCCATGTAGAGTCCAAAGTTGGAGTTAAGAGGTCTCAGGTACAAAGTACAAGCTAGTTGTGTTAAAGATGGCGGTTCAGCTGGCAGCTGGAGTTTATTGTTAAGTGGTTGTGTTTCTGCTCAGCTCTGAGCCAGCAGAGGGCAATATTGGCAATGAAGATAAGTTTTCTTGTGTCTGCAGTTTACTTCAGGCAATGTTTGAAATTCTTGTCAAGCCCTTTCTTGTTTCAGTGAACGGAAACTGAATTCTCTTTATATTTGCTGTGTTTAAGTTCACAGAAGCACAGGCAGAACGCTGAGTAGCACTTGCAGAATGATTGCTGTGATTTATAGTTATTGTAGAAATGCGTTATACCACTGATCAAATGCAAGGTCTGTGGATCTAATATCCTTGGCTTGTGCTATTTTACATTATTTAAATGAAATTTAGTGATGGTTTGAAAAAAGGTCAGGCCAGAATATATTTACTAATGCCATAAACAGCCTTGTCAGTGGAGAGCTGGACATTCCAGTTATTTGTTTTGTTGGAATAAAAATACAATGATAAATTAATCTGATGTGGATCTGATCTGGCACATGTGCAAATAAAATAATTGTTCCTACTGTAAATGTTCAAAGCAACTATTGTTGTAGAAGGAAGCGACTCTTGCCCCACTAGGAACCTTTGATTGACTGTAATATTCCATCTGCTGCCACTGAGCATCTAAAAAATGTATGGTTGGAATGCATTTGATGGGATGCTTGGCATTGACTTTGATAAAGGGAAGCCCTTTCAAATGGCCTGCTGTTTAACAGCACAAACGCAATATCTTGAAATGTGATTGAACACAGCACTTCTCCTGTAGTATTTATGTTCGATGATGACGTTAATGCCTTTGTCTTTGAATATGAGACCAGATCCTAGAAGCCTCATTGTTTCCTTTTGACTTGTTGGAAATTATACACTGTCACCATCTATTGTGCTTGCACCCACTTCCTGCGTTGTGTCGTAAAGCGATATCTGTCGGTGCCTTGATCTAATCCAGCAGACTGTCGGTGACACATGGCCCACTGCCATACGTTGTCAAATGTATTTAATAAATCCGTAGAGGCATGCCAAATGTCTCGCCGATGCTCCTCATACTTATGTGTCAAAGTTAATGAGGTGATTGTTTATGTAAATGTGACAGACAGCAGTGATATGGCTCAAACAACCTTAAACCAACCTTTGGGTCCATTATGCTGCACTGTAGTTCTTTCTTAAGGAAGCCGTTTAGAATTTTCGGTCCCAGCAGTGAGAGAAAGCTAAATTAGCAGGTGGGGGCAGAGATGCTGTCTCTGCACCTTTATGGGTGTTGATTATCACAGGAGTGATATTTTCAAGTGGGATTGCAAAGCTGTTTTAGTGTTGACAGTTGGCAATCAGTCAACCACTGTTGGTATACGTTTACTGACAAGCTGTGAGCGCAAAACGGTTCTGTTTTCTTATACTTGATTTTGCTTTACCAATCTTGTTTGAGTCTCTTGTTAGTGCAGTAGTGATTTGTCAGTGAACGCGATATTGCACACGTGCAGTCGGTCTGTGATGAAAACATGTCCCACTGGGTAAGAGGCTCTTCCTCATTGACAGAAATAATGCAGGAAGCCAGAGCGATCCACTCCCCCTCATCCTCATCCAATCTTAACCCCCTTTTGAACATTTTTTCCCCTTCTCCTCCCTTCGACATGCGACAGGGTAACCATTACTAACCCTTTGTTTTAATCCTCATGCATAGGCTCCCTTCTCTTTCTCTCTTTACCCAAGTATACTGGCTAGTGATCTTGTCTTTCGTTTCTTACCTGCAGCCTGCACTGGTTACCCGTTTTGATCTTGCATACCCAGGTGTGACCACAGCAAACTACATGGCAAGTTTTGTTTCATTTTATTTTTATTTCACCTCTCAATCGCCTGTATTTCTTTTTTGTTCCATTTTTAATTTTTTTTTGGTATTAAAACCCTTCCCTAATTTCTGAGTCCTTGTACCCAAAAGATTGATGTCCTCGTGTGGTCGCATGGGCTTTGTTTTGGTGTTGTCTTCAATCCATTGCCTGAAGAAGCAGTCGCTGCCCTTTTTTGTCATGCCCACACTTTGTGAAAATAAGCCCATTCGTGTTTGTTGGCTTGCCATCGAGTCCCATGTGCTTGTTGTGGTGTTACTGTGATCTGGTGTTAATCTGTCTCTGTTAATGACCATGTATCATATGTTGAAGAGTTGTGTCACTGTGTCTAGGATCCCCTTATCTGATTTAACCTACACCTAAATAATAAGGCATTCAGTATACAATAATGGCCAATGGCCAAGTAAGGCAAAGATACAGCATGCTCTACTGTGTACCGTGTTTATCATCTCTGATGGTATTTTTTAATTGGTTAAGCATTATTATTAACAAAAAATGACAGTAATGTTTAATTGAGTAAGGTGTAATTGTAAAATGATTCCAGGCTCTACATAATGAATCTGTGCTTTCATTCTGTCAAGGAATCTCAAGGTTGGTTACTAACTCTCAGCTTTTAGCTCCCAAAGGGAGGCCCATCAATTCTTTTATTTAAGCACCACAGATTGACGTTACCCTGACTGACCGGCAGACTGACTATCAAAAGCACTTACTTTGGTTTAAGGAACGATGTACCGATTCGTCAAAACAAAGTTGAGTAAAAAAAAAAAGAAATTGGCAGTCACAGCGAGTAGTTGAAATTAAAATGATATAAAATAGAGAGGAAAAATTAAAGACACTAATAATTTTAGTGTTTGTTTGCTGATTGCTGTGATGTCTTGCAAACGTAAGCAAGCCAAGGGAAACTGCCCATCAGATACATCCTCCCTTTACAAAGTTCTCTTCAAGTTTAGCCCTTCCTCAGGACATGCACACTTTGTTAAATGCGCCATAACTCAGTTTTATTCAAGCACAGTTGATGAGATCCCATGAGACTTACTGCTCAGCGTTACTAGAACTTTCCACGAAAAACTTTGGAGAGGAGCCTTTACAGGACAAATAACTAAGCCAGATACTGGAGGTGCACTGTAGGTTTGTGTTTCATAGGTTAGCCTGGTCATTCCCAAACCAACATTTTCAGTTTACGCTGATTTTCACCCAGTTTTATTAATGTCCTCTCCCACATAAAAGAGTTGCTTGCTTGTCTCAGCATCATATCATAATAATTTGAATACTTTGGAACTGTTGTAGCAATTCTAACACATCACTTTGTGCCCTTTTGATGCAGATTAGTCATTATTCTTGACATTTCATCGATTAGATAAGTCATAGAATAACTGACAGATACATTAATTAATAATAAAAATAAACGTAAAATATGTAGTTTCCATTCTACTCTGCTGTCTTGTCTTTAACATTCTCACACGCTTAGATAACTATTGACTTTCTCTGGGTGTAATTTCCCGGAGGGTTGGTTCCCCCGTGGTGTAGAGGAGGACCTGACTTGATGCTTAATGTGAATATGGGAAAGGCAGAGTGAGAGAGACATGTGTAAGGGGGTGTTGAAAAGGCTGAGGACTACGAATTCTGTGCTCAGCCTATTTGTTTCCTCTCAGCCGTGGGACTTTTGAATGAAAAATTGCTTTAATACAGCCGGCTTAATTGTAAAGGACGCGGGGAGGGAAGAATTATGGTTTGTCAATGACCGGAGGAAGTGTAACCCTCGCTGGCCAAATCAAGCACCACAGATTGGAGAGCGTGGCCCAGGGAAGACATTATTGATTCTAACTGCTGCGATGTGTATCGATCGCCAGCCTCTTTCCAAGGTAATATCAGCTTGTAAAAACACATGCATTCTTTGGCAGCAATTACTTCTCTGTCAATCAGGCAGGGTGAAGTTTGTGAGTAATAAATAGCGGTTTAATGAAGGCTGCTGCAGGGGCAGCAGAGGTGGGATCAACAGGGCACTTTCTTAGTACAAACTTTCATGGGAAACGATCGATTTTCCTCATCCACTCCCTGTTGTCATTATTCCTTCACTGTCTTCTTATCCACACAATGGGAGGCCCTGATTGCCTCGTGAAAACTCTCAAATTGGCTCAGATTGGCTTTTCAAGCCACTGCTTTTTAGTGGGGACGCGTATGACAACAGTGCCACCAACAGCGCAACAACGAGGAGAGGAGAATCATTTTCAGTCAAACACCGCACGAATGCACTTCATGGTGGCATCTTGACTTTTGTTTGAGAATCACATGTTTATACAGTTTATTTTAAATCACCATTCAAAAGAGAACACGTAAGACTAGGTGTTGCATCTGTGCATTTATCATGCACGAGCTATTGTTGGGGTGAAGCATATAAAGTTCAGCGGACATCGGCATTTTATTTTGCTGTCGGAATGACCAGAAATGTATTTCCTCCCAGCAAGAAAAATCATATCAGAGTGGAAAAGCAGCCTTCTAGGTGGTGAATCTATTTGTTGGGCCAGGGCAACACAAGTTGATAAGCGACTAGTGTCCTTGGAACCGGCTGAATATTATAAGGACATTATGTTGTCACAAAAAGGCTGTTCCATCACTCTTGAGGCCATTCCTGCTATCAGAAGGCTATTTCATGCCATATCATAGGATTTCAGCTCAGGGAATATATAGATGACATTTTTTTATATGAGTGGGACAGATTGTGTTTTGTCTTCCTGCTTCTTTCATGGATTTATTTCTCGCTTGTGACATTGAAACACTGTTCCTGGCACAAAGCCAATAAGAAAAGCTGCAGTGCAGGTTGGGTTTTTGGAAATGCCGTTGTGATTTCTGTTTTGTGTTGTTCTAATTAAAGTTTGTATAAAACACTGTACCTCATGACAAAAGCACAGACTCAGACCTTGATTGAAATACAGTACACAATGCTGTACACAGAAGTGCAGAATCCATTGGCGGGATTAAGTGAAGACACCAATTCTGCCTCAAGAGAAAGATATATAATTTTCAGTGACAGACCACAGCACATTAAAGAAAATCAACGTATCCTGGATTATGTCTTCTTGGATTTTAGCATTTAAGTGTGTGATGAGTTTAGGCCCGCACGATTCAGGGAAAAACGTGAATCACGTTTTTTTTTTTTTAGTTTAGAATTGACATCACGATTCTCTGCAACGATTTTTTTCCTCATGAAGCCTGATGTTTATTACACACATGAACCAGGACAAAACAAACTGGCAGCACCAGAAATATCGGTTTTGGCACATTGCACGTCGCCGCAAGCCTACAAGTTTTCATCAATATCCATGAGGGCTGTAACGGATCGCAGTTGATCCCGACCCACGGTTCCGCACGCACGTGACCCGCGGATTAATTGCGCTTTTTTTTTTTTATTAACTAGCGGATTAATTTAAATTGTTCAGCGATCGCAGAGTGAAAGAGTTTTTCTGCTGATATTGCTTTTTAAGTAATTGCGTTATTTTAAACTCGTTTCAGTGAAACTCCACACAGCAGTCATGTGTCCACATGTTAATGAGTCAACGACGGCCAGCGGCGGAGCATTTCGGCTTCCCCGTAAAATATACTGATGCCGGAAGAAGGGCGGTGGACAAAACTGTAACGGTGTGTGGACACCAACAGTTCCAAAGGATCGGAAAAATGATCCGATCCGTGACTCGTGACCCGTAATGTGATCCGAACCCTGAGCTTTGTGATCCGTTACGCCACTTATGTCCATTTTGTTTATTTCCGTACTACAGCGCTCGCTCGAAACACGTGGCTAAAAGGTGCTTTGTCATTGGCTGACGGTAAAAACCTGAAATTTGTGAGAGCTGTCCTTTCAAAATAAAGGCCAAAGTTTTTATTATTATTATTTATTTATTTTTAATCGAAGACATTTCAAATTAAAATCGTGAACAGGGTGAATCGAGATCGCGATTTTATAACGATTTGCAGGCCTAGATGAGTTAATCAAAGGTAAGATAATAAAATGATAATTAGCAAAAAAAATCAACCATGGCACTTACAGCAAGCAGTTATAGATACAATACAGCTAATTATTAATAAACTAAGATAGCATTAAGTAAATGGCTTTCAAATCTGGGAACTGTCACATTATAACCACTACTTTGCACTAGCTAAGGTTTGCAGACCTTATTGCATAATCTTTTTTTACTGTCTCATAATAAAGTTTGCTTTTGGCCCTGTAAAATGCACCAGCTTAATTTGTAATGCCGTAATATTTAGGGACAAAGCACTTTCCATTAAGACACTGGAAAACTTGCTAATCAAGAATCTGGTCGTAGAAGAAGACTTTTACGCACCAAAACATTGGCTGAGATGGGCCAAGATCTGGGTGAAGAAGCGTCACTCAAACTAAATGATCATCTAAAGGTTACACAGAAACTTCCATTCATCATAGCAAATGCATGAATATTCATTACACAGTTGATAAAACAGCACTTTGCAGTCTCTTTAATTGGTTGAGAGGAACTGTCTAGACTTCCAGTCATCAAAGAGATTCTTTAAAATGTCTCTTTTTCTGTTATCAAAGTGCTCCTCTGCCTCAGTCACATTTGGACAGGTCCTGAAAATCGGCCCAGGCTTGTGGTCTCACTGCCTTTTATTGGAAGGGGAAAATATTGAAAGTAGAGTCTCAGAAGATAATGTTTCTATCAAACCCTATCAAAGGCCTCCAGGAACTTTTTGTAGTAGTCCAGTCTCTGATGTCAGATGTATCTCTCAGTGGTAACTTGAAATGAGCACCTAAAGGCCTTTAGGGGGTCAAGTGAAGCGAAATAGTTTATTGCAACATTGTGGAGGTAGACCTCACTCTTTACACACCAGTTAAAAAGTGGGTTATGTCTAATATAACAACAGTCCAAACCCTTGAAACCCTGCCAACAACTCTGGACAGAGGAAAGCTGCAGGAACATAGTTTAAGTCATATAGTAGTAATAGTAATGTAGTATCGTTATAGGCAGTAGTCATAACTATTTCTGTTCTTTGGTCTTTGGTTGGTGTGCCTGGTGATAGTAAACACAGTGGATGTGGTTTCTTGGCTCCTTCAGCGCACATTCACAGATGCCCTTTGTAATTGTGTATGCGTGGTCCCTGACCCTCTGTGGGTGTTCAGAATGCCTTTCTCTTCTTACTGGCAGTGGGAAAAAGAAAAGGAGCCAACGAGTCAAAATGTCACGCAAAGTGTGACCGACCTCTCCTGCTGATGCTCTGTTCACAAGGAGTTCCCATCGAACCTAGTTTGACCATAATGATACACTGGAAATAACCCCACAGTCCCATCTCGCCAACTATGTGAAAGAGTTGGTACTCGCTGTCTACACTCAGACGCACTATGGGATCCCCCAAAATTGATTTTGGTTTCTGTAAGAGGTCAATTTTGTGCACTTTAGCCAGTATCCCTTAAAATGGTCTTTTCTTCTTTGCTGATAGGAAAACACACCTGTGAACACGAATTACAGGTGGTGACAACACTCAGAGACTCAAAAATAAAAAATATATGGAGCAGTTCATTAAATGTTGTTGTAAGAGAACATCTTAGAAAAAAAAAATAGGACATCATTTAAAAGAGGTCAGCTCTTAAACAGAGGAAAGGGAAATGGAAAGCCATTAAACAGAAACAGCCATTAGTATTTACAGAGTGCTGTCGTAGCTTCCCAAATCATAAGATGGAGCCTGACTGTAGCCGAAGGCTTTGTCTAAGCATCATGTGGGACAAGCTGGATGTGTGCTGACCCTTTTTATTCATTCAGACTTTCAGAGAAGACAATTCTTTTTTGTTTCAGCAGCCGCACTTGTTCTCATTTGGCAGTGAGTTATGGCCTCACAATAATCACCAATGACCTTAACAAATATTTAATGACCCTAAAAAATGTGCACTTTTTAAATTTAAATTGGGAAGATGACGATGTAGATGTATTTATTTTCAAACACACACACACACACACACACACACACACACACAAAACAGTCAGATTAAAGCTGCTCATTTGACTACAGCAGCATGAATATGCATTTTGTTAAATCGTCATGCTGCTCATTAGATTTGAGGAGTGCTTGTCTCTGCTGAATTATAAATTGGCCATCTTGTACAGCAATAAAAGCACTTAATGATAAATTATTAGCATGTGCATCCAACATGCTTTTGCTTTTTATGCTAAGTTGAATTACATGTCTTTAAATCGTTATAAAACCTGACTAAGTAATGTTAATGGAGTCAAAGCAGACAGGTGACATTTTTTTCCAGGAAATGTTCCAGTTGTTTAGATATTGAGTTGGCATACTGACAATTGTTTCCTAGTAAAAGTAAAGGTTTGCACGACAGTGTCTTGGATAGCGCATCCCAAATTTCTGCATGAAATTAATTATCCATTATTCTTTATTAGTTTTCTGGTAAGACTTAATATATTTTAACTAATCATCGTAATTCAAGCAAATTGTTATAAGACATAGGGGAATCTGGACCCAAAAGCAAGACTCGACAGGAGTTAGTGTAAAGATTTGACAAAGAGAGTAAACTGAGTGAGCTGGGCCAGTCCAAGATGCCAAGTAGCAAGGCCGTCACTACACAGTCAGTGAAAATAGTTTCATAATGTCCTCTGTGGCTCAGTTAGTCAAGTGACATCACTTTAGTGAGCACAGGTTGGTCTTGAAGACTACAGCTTTATATCATAAAGATTGTGTTACAAACTGGGATTGTGAAGTTTGAAAGACGTGGTTGTTCACCAGGCAGGGACGGTCTAAATGAAAGATGCTATTGGGTGGCGTGATGGGAAATTTAGGACCCAGGGTTTGACCCACGCTAGTGTCCTGACCTCTAAAACATCAACTTTTAAATGATCTTTTTAAAATGTATCTCTGACAAGTCCTTCAAAGCCCACCAATGTTACGGAATTGTGATACTGAGTCCACTTCAAAGCAATTTTGAGCGGTGGGCCCCGGCGAGGGTCGCGCTTCCACCTAGTTGGGGCGCCACCGCTCTTCCCATAGGAGAACAATATCACAGCCAGTGCTTTGGCTGTACTCTCTCAGCTGCTTCAATGAAACAAATAGTTAAATAGTAGCTAATAGCACAGTAAAATGTGTTAAGTTTAACATCTATTGGGTTAAAATGTTTAGTTTACTTCAAAAATATTTTCCATAGTAATAACAAAATAGTACTACTAGCAGTACTGCTAGAGTGCTTACTGTGTGGTGTGACAGTAATGGGGATTATAGTTTGTTTTTGTCTACAATGTCCTTTGGATTTGAACTCTATGCTCTCTATGATTTTACACATTGAAATGAAGAAGAACCAGGGGGCTTGTAAATGTAAATGGACTGTACTTGTATAGTGCCTTTCTAGTCTTCCAACTACTCAAAGCACTTCACACACTGATGGCAGGAGCTAACTGCCCCATCAGTAAAAAGTAAACTAACCATTCACACACACTCACAGCCCTCGGGAGCAATTTAGGGTTTAGTATCTTGCGGTGTTATCACTACAGTGCTTGAGAATTCCGATTGGTTTTTCATTGTTTTGTTATTATTTTATCATTATTGTTAAGTGCTAAACACCTCCATGACTGACCCACTGGCAAGGCAGCATTCAGCCAGAGACAACAAAAAGTCAAACAACTGTTAACCAGCTTGTTCAGTCTCAAAAAAGCAAAACACCAATACAAGAAACAAAAACCAACAAACAAAGCAGTCTGATCTTTCTAAAATAGGATCAAACTGGCATTCACGCTAAGGATGGTCTCTTACATGGGCTACCAGGCAGACGCAGGAGTGCTGGTTACTATGGGAACCGAGTGTTCATTGACTCAGCCCATGTCCTTGGTGAAACAAAAAGTTTTCAGATCGACTCTAAAAGCAGTAAAAGCTGTTTGTACTGATGACATAACATCAGCTAAAATGTTGACACTGCAGACGGGCTGATATGATTTGTTTCCTCACACGCTTTGTGCGTGTACATTTCATTGCAGTTGGTTACCATCACTACTACTCAACGTAAGCTGAAATAACCCCTGGGGAAAAATGCTGTTTTTATCATGTTCAAGGATGCCTGATGTTAGTCACTCATAGTGCTGTACCAACCTTGCGGCGGTACTGACAGTAATGCAGGTAGGTGAGCATCTTTACTGGGAGATAAATCTGATAGATAAATCTAGATGTACAGGTGATATATACAGGGGTAATTACAAATCACGCAAAATACAAAAGTTATAGTCAATTTACAACAGCAAACAAAAGAAACCCAAACAAAAACAAAACAAGAATGGCTTATCCAGACCGCCGATATCAATGGTAGCAACGCGGTTAGTATATAAATATATTATATATATAAAAATAAATTAAACAAAGAAATGGCTGGATTAAAGCGACTGTTACAGCTCTTTCAGGGAAGGCATTGGGTTTTTCATAATAACATGAAAGGCTGCATTGCCTGTACACTTGCTTTACATTACAGCTGAGGGTGCTGCAGATAAAAGAGGTGACTATTAAGAAGCTCATGATCATCAGCGCCATAAGTACCCAACTGTTAAAACCGTAGTGACCCTATAGATCATTGCACAACCCCTTCAGACATGACCCACTCAAGTGACTACATCCTCAGACAGATCATGCACACTACAGACTCAGGATAGCATTTAAAGTGTGCAAATTGACATGCAGATGCACCACCTATGAACAACTAGTGGCCTCATTGACAAGAAGATGAATCAACAAGAGACATACAATAGAGCAGAGACAGTGATATTTTGGTTCAAAACAATCAACGCAATAAACACGGTTTCATTACCACAAACTCCAACTTCAATTAAAAACACACCACATGTATTTGTATTTACATGCAAAGGCATAAGCATCAGACCTTTCATGATCAAGTTTCCAGCGGCTTCGGTTATCATTTGATAGATGGGATTGCAGGATGTGCAGTATGCCCCTCCCCAACGGTTGAGGGGTTCACTCCCGCCAGCTCAGCAAAGCCCTGACGCCAGTGTCGGGCCTCGGAGTGCGCCCCCAATAGGGGTCGCGCACATGGCTGCTCCCCCATCAAGCCTTCGGGAGCTCAGCCTCCTAACCCCGCCGCCGGTGGCACTTGGGAAGCTTTATCCGGCGTGTCCCACTGGGTTTTGCTGACAAGGTTTAAAGCTTCAGTTCCGAGGGATCTTGGAAACAAGGGTCGACCAAGTACAAACAGAGGTGATGGAGCGAGAAATACATTCTCTCTTGTCCTGCCTGGGAGATGCATACCAGGTTTTACAGCTGGTACTTCATAGTCCCGAAGAGAGACGGTGGTTTGCGCCCCATTTTAGATCTTCGTCACCTGAATGGTTCTCTGAGGAGAATTTGGTTCAGGATGCTGACAATCCCTATGATTGTGGGTCAAATTCAGTCCGAGGACTGGTTTGTTATGATCGATGTAAGGGACAAGAACTTCCACGTCTCTATCAGGGGGCAAAGCGTACCAATATTGGGTGCTTCCCTTCGGCCTAGCTTTTTCCCCTTGCACCTTCACGTAGTGTATGGACTCTGCCCTGGCTCTTCTTGGACTTCAGGGAGCCCGCATCCTCAACTATATAGACGATTGGTTGATTTTATCCCAGTCTCGTCTTAACCACAGTACGGCATCGAGATGTTGTACTTGCGCACATGCGGTGCTTGGGGTTGATGCTCAATGCGAGCAAGAGCACGCTCATTTCAACACACAAGATTACTTTCCTAGCAGTAGTGTGGGACTTGGTTATGCTGCGGGCCCAACTGTCTCCTGCACAAATCGAGTCAGTCTTGACCATGGTGTTCAGGGTGCAGCTAGGCCGACATCTCACTGCACTACAGTTTCAAAGACTGTTAGGCCTCATGGCTGCAGCATCCATTATGATTCCACTTTGGTTGCTGCACATGAGGCACCTGCAGTGGTAGCTCAGGGACACAGGATTTCCCCGAGGGGCTTATTCGTCTACCTCCTCTTGTAGATTTTTTGCTTCAAATACAAGATGTCCTAGTGAGTTTGTGATGAGTTTCTCTACCTCCGTTTTAAATAATGTGATCCTCCCAAACTACACTAAGCTCTGAATGAATGTGTGATGACGTCATCAACATGTAAATGAGAGTATGATGTTAAATGGATACTTTTGGAGCTAGTAGTAGGCTAGGATAAGAGCAGAACGAGCTTCCATATAACAACGCAACACTAAGCTAATGTTAGCTTTTAACGTTAGTGTAACACTGGTTACTCTTCGTGTTATCTATAACTTTGTAGTTATTAAATGAAGACTACGTTTGAGACGTGGGTAGAGAAAGAGCACGGGGACAACTGCTTCAGGAGAACGACGTCGATTTCTTCTTTAATGTCTCCACAACAAAGTCACGACCACGGAACACACGCAACAGTGGTACATCACCTCATTATAATATCACTCCGCCCACCTTAACCATTACTACATTACTAAGAGCATCATGTTATGTAGTTCTCTATCAATCTTAAGAAACAGAATACAATCTATATAGATATAGTTACCATGCATTTACTATGTAAATTTCAATGAATCTGAAAGGTAATCTAAAAATAAATCTTCATAAAAATAAAATCTCATCTTACATTAGCAATTACTAAAACATAGCGTTAGGTGAAAAAAATACTCACTCATCTGCCCTCTCGGCCCTGCTGGTTATCTTTTCCAGTTTATCTTCAGGATCATGAAGAAGGTCTTCAGCACACCTCTGTCCAAGTTTGGAGTAAAACGTTCATGCATAGTAACACACACAAAGGCTCTCTTGGAGTTGGTGTCGGCGACAGCATCCAACATAAACTGCCCATGCGGAAATTCATTGCAGCAGAATGATTTTGTTTCCATTGGCATAGGAGGGCAATTTGAGCAATCGTTGTTTTTCCTTTGGGCAGCTCAAGTTCAGGAGGGTCCCCCCCAGCAATATCGTCTTGCATGGCTAATGCCTCTCTCTGCTGCATTTCTTAGGGGTATACTCTGGCTCGTATAAATATGCCTCAATATTCAAGTCAGCAAAAACACTGTAAATGTATCCTTGATCATTCTGGTTTGCTCACTGCTAACGGAGAGTAAGGAAAGCTCTATTTCCTCCTGGCATTGTTTACAGAGCTGCTGCTCCCACCACCATGTAATCTGCTTGGAGCAGACACACAGCAACTGAACTATCTCTCTTACCGCAGCGATGCGAGGGCCTGCTAGATCTCTGCAACAAAGTCTAGTGCCAACGGCTGTTAAACAAAGTCTGCCAGCTAAACTTTAAAAGGAACTAAGGAAGTTAGTGCTTAGCTAACTGTAAGGAGGACAACAGACAACAGACTGGGTTCCTCCATCTGCACAATGGACTACACAGCATAGTTTTCTTCAATCAGAACCAACATTCTTCCCTGCCTGGCTCATCCAACGGAGCTGCCAGATAACAGCAGCAATGTTCAAAGCAACCTTTCTTTCTTTACATAACCACTAAACCTATAACTATGCATTGCCTGGTTTCACATAGTTTAACAGTGTACTTGGCTAAGCACAAGACTGTATTACTTTGTGAATGTATATGTATTGATTTGGCTCATTGAGTTTTATTGTTGTGATGTGTTTTCACTATTATTTTGGTAGCCACATGCTAAGTGATGTTAGTGGTGTTCACACAGACACAGGATCTTGCGTGCTAACTAACTCTCTTTTAACCTGGTTCTGTTCATCTTATACAGCTCACACATCCACCCCAATTTGACTTTAACAGAGCCACTCTTTAACCTACATGGCCTTACCGCCATTTTGAATTCCCTTTCTTTGTCTAGCCATGCGGCTGGCGCTCAGCCCAGCCACCATTAGATTTATATTGTTTGATGCCATTTTCATCCAAGCACCCATCTTGGATCACACACACACACACCCTTTGTTCTGTAATATAATGTATTTAGAATTAGACTTCACATTGTGTGTTTCCCAACATCACACGATCTCTCTGGGTGGAGTCTGCATGTCCTCCCCGTGTTACCGTGGGTTCTCTCCGGGTTCTCTGGCTTCATCCCACCTTCCAAAGAGATGCATGTGTAGGATAATTGACAACTCTAGATTGCCTCTAGTGAATGAATGTGAGCGTGAATGGTTGTCTGTCTATGTGTCAGCCCTGTGAAGAGTTGGCCACTGTCCAGGGTGTACCCCGCCTAAGGCCCAAAGCCACTGGGATAGGCTCCAGTCACCTGCGACCCCTAAACAGGAACAAGCGGTAGAAAATGAGATGAGATGCGATTGTGTGTTTCGCTTTGTTTATCTTTTAAATAAATGCTTGTGTATAATTATGGCTTCCTTAATGTTGCACAAGAGTGAATAATTTCCCAACGTCTTCTATGTTAAACTCCAATCCTTCAACCTACTAGCTATTAATAGTAATTTTGATTATAGTTATTAATTTAATTATTAACCAGAGTTCCAAATTGATAGTTTAGTGTATTTTATGAGACTTAATCAATTAATTAGCTATTTCTCTTCTTTAAGAAGATTGGTGCCCTGAGGACGTGATTAAAGTTTAAATTAAAGTTATTATTTATGATTATCTTTGATAATCCTGATAGCCATAATTAATTGATTGCACCTACACAGTTTGGTGCCCCTTTAACCATTGTGAATCCCAGCAAAAAAAAAATATAGGTATGGTTCTGCTCTGTGTCATGACCTGCTTCTAGAACAATGCCAAAAGTGAGGGAAAGACAGGTTGAAGGCAAATAAATGATGTGATAGTCAGTATACTTAGAAGTGAAGGTGTCTGTGTGTGGTGTTAGGAGATGATGTTGAGTTGCATTAATCAAAAATATGCGCAGGAGAGAAGAGCTCCACTCGGCTCCACTTGGGCTAAAAGGTTTCCATGAATAATGTTTGTGTGGTTGCGCAGCATGTTTGTGTGTGTGACCTAAATGTCTTCATAGTATTGTATGTTGTGGTGACGTTTAGGTTGGTTGTATAAATTTGCAGCAACCCTAACAAAACATTGCTTTCAAAGTACGTGGTTTTGAATTTCATTATCTTCTATTAATCTGAAAAACAAGTTCCACACAACAGAACATCACCTTTTATATAGAGGCATCATGTTTTTGTCAGAACTAGTGTAAGATAAATGTATTTCCCCTTCTTCACTATCATAGGGGCGTTTTCTTTAATTCGGTCTCATTTTGTTCTCATTTTTATTGGTCCTCCAAAGCTTTTTCTTTCACCGTTATTCTTATGCCTCTCTCACACACGAAAATCAATGTTTTTTGTCCTCTCCCCTGAGGCTGACTTGACCCCTGTTGATGGAGCTCAGGGAGAAATTTGGAGCACTTGGTTTGGTGCAACAGTTCTCCCTGCTAATGCAAATATGGCAGAATTGTTGTATATGGCAGGATTGTTGTATATGGCAGAATTGTTGTCATGTAAGAAAGAAAATGCATAGAGATATGAATCTATCGGTATCAACAACATAGCCTTTGCCCCTCAGGTGGGAGTTTTTTGCCTTACAAAGACACACAAGTAGATTGCTTTATTATTCTAGCTTTTGAAGAGTTTATGAATGATGCTGCCATACTATGGGAAAGTAAAAAGAAGCCACTCTTATATATAGCCAGTCTATAAATGTACCATCAGTTATTTCTCACTTCGAATATTTCAGCTTTAACATTCCCATCAGTACTGTGACTACTCTAGTAGTCATAAATGTTTTTATGATCTACCTCATATGTCGTTTTTTGAAGATAGTACCTAAATTCATCTTTGTCAAAATAACATGTACAGATGCACATAGTGTTTTCATGTGGGACTAAACAAACTGTTAACAACAATTTGTGTTGTGAACACCAGCTGTTGCAAATGCAGATCATAGCTTTCTAATAGCATTGTTTTTTGTTTTCCTTCTTGTTGCTTTTAATCTATAGATATGCACAGATCTCTAAAATCAAGATAACGTATAAAAAAAATCTCTTGCTATAATGTTCCCCAAAGTATGGTCCCTGGAAATATCAATCTCTTGCAAGTGTTTTTGGAGAATAAGAAAAGGCAAAAGCAGACGGCTGACCTCCTTTACGAGGCCAAGGGTGGCCTGACGAGATCGGCCTCATCCCCGCTGAGTTCTCCTCCCCACCATACAGACCTCTCATACACACAAACTCATTCACACACATACACACCAGGCAGAAAGTTGTGTGTCCTCCTGCACACGGATATAACTTGAGTGCGACCCTGGGGACACCAGGACCCTTCGCTCCAGATGGCCAAGGCCTCCTCCAGCCCTGCCTGACAGCCTTTCACAATCCTCCACAGTTAGTGAGGATCCAGCCACCCTGGAATAACCAACCTTGACACGTCAAGCTCAGTAGCAGACACATAAAAATACAACACTATACCAGATGGAATACAAAGGAAGTTCCTTTTCATATTCTGCGATCCCAGCACATTATGTGTTCCCTTTACTTTGACATTAAGAATGTATTTGAGACCCACATGTCGTATTATAATATCTTTATTTAGGGTTGAATCTTTTTAAAATTCTTAATATTTTACTGAAGATGACCAAGAACGAATATAACTGGACAAACATTCTGAACAAATGGCAAGACATTTAGTTTTGGCAGAGCTACTGTAGGCTAAAACAAACATGTCCTCCACTCCTTGATGTCAAAATTGAGCTGACAGACCAGCTTGCTTTGGTTGTTGCACTTTGCTGACATGTGTAACTGAGTCTCATCTGCGAGACAATTTAAATATTTACAGTGGTTTTGAATGTGACCAATAAGCATTTAAGTACAAAATCAGCCCTTAAAAACAAGGTTTGAGACACATCATAAATAATCAATGAAGCAGAGGAAATGCAATCACTAATGTTGCCTAACAAAAAAGTTCCACTTTGCTGGATAAATGTCAAATATAACAACCTTTTCACAGCAGGTCCTAAAGGGATCCGCACCATTTTACATTTTAATAATTAACACAAACTCCTGATTGAAAGCTGCCCGTAGATCAGCCAACATATATAGCCTACTGAAATCTGAAATTACCATTCATCAAAAGATCATTTGCAAGGCAAAATTCTTATTTTTTTTCTCTACCACCAGGTGTTGCCTAAATGCCATGTTTTTTTAGATAAAATGTCGAGTCTCATCAAATAGTCTGGAAGATAGTGATGACAGCTACAACAAAGAGCAAGTAATTAAATACTGCCCCTATAACATCTTTCATGAATTTAATGTTTGTAATATATTTAAGGTGACCGGGCCTTTGCTTTCTGGGCCCCTAAAACTCAGTATTCTCTTTTAAATCTCTCCTTAAGACAAATTTTTATCTTATGGCTTTTTCTTAACTGATAGTAATTGCTGTAACAAAATTAAATTATTTGATCTTGTTTTATATTTTATGTTTTATATTTTCTATACTTTCATTTGTTGTAGGGCTGTCAATCAATAAAAAAAAAATTAACTAATGAATCGCAGAATTTGCTGTGATTACTCGCGATTAATCGCTTTTTATCCTTCTTAATATTGATGCTTGTAATAATAGATATTAAAATGTAAAATCACATAATTCGAATCAACACCACGGAAGTATATTTAAATTCAAATATTATTGTTCAATAGCATCTTTTTAACGTTGGAGATTCTCTCCTGTGAACTGCACATTTTCAATAGATACATCAAGGCCATTGACTGTCACCTTTAAAGGCAGATTTCTTATCTGCAGTAGAAGAAATAATAACAAAAACCCAGGCCAGTGTGTTAAAGTGGTAGCTGAATTTCAAAACCATCAAGGCCATTAAAATTAGATATCAGCTTAGAAGGAAATAATGTCTTATATGCACCAATATATATGATAATTAACAACAAAAAATGGGTTCCATGTTCAGGTGGGAGTTGAATTTCAACAAGGCCATTGATAATAGTCCATGCAAGTATGAAAAAAGAACAAGGAAAAATTCCAACTGACACATGGAAGACACACACAGCGAGTTCAAAATGACCCCTTTTCTATCGCCAAAATATAACTTTGTAGCGTTCTGGAGCCCTCTTTTTCGAGAAGATAGCATGATATGCTACCAATGAATGCCTCAGGTCGTCTAATTTCAGACGATACCAGTTTTTTACTTTACTCTAGCCTCAAAACTGAGCGTACTACAGCGTCTTAAACACGCTAATGTTAATCGCGTTCATTTTTTTTGACGGGTTAAACTTTTCAAATTAATCGAATAAGTTAACACGTTCATTTTGACAGCCCTAATTATTTGTTTCTACTGTAAAGAACTTTGTAAGTTTTATGTTGAAAGATGTTATATAATTACAGTTATTATTATAGCCCTAGCCCAACCATCTGCTTGTCCTCTTTCAGAGCAGTTCATCTTGCTTTTTCAGTTAAATACAGTATGCAGACTCCAACATTTTAATCCTGCTGTGAGATTTAGACAGAAGAGTGAAAGATATGTATACTGTAAGATGTTATCGACCGCAACCATCTGTGCTAATTGCAAACAACAAGCTCTATTACACTGTAGGACAAACCAGGGCAGGATGAGCCAGGCTGAGGCTCTTGGAGGAGAGAATTTCACAGCCACGTCATCCTCCCCATCCTGTAGTTTATCATTGTTCAGCTGTGTGGTGTCGTCTTTCATGGCAATTAGCCAGCAGCGTTCCCTCTCTTTAGTGATGGATGGGCAGGAGTGTTATTATAGGATGGCTGGTCCAGAATACGCTGGCAACACACACGTCCTGAACAGGCCTCTCTCGGGTCTTCCTCGTGGTTGTGGTGCAGAATTATTTGAATGCAAAGCAAGTCAACCAATTGATTAGAGATGTTTGAGGTGAAGCCCAGAAGTAAAATGCAGAATGTCTGGGTTCAAGGTTGATAGATGGGAGAGAGAAAGAGGAGGGTGATGCATGGGACAGGAGTATTAATATGGCTCATTATGAGGTGTGATGTCAGTGCCTGGCATATTAATGAAACACATCTTTAACTCCTGATATTTGCAACTGTCAGAGTTCTGATCCCCTCTCTCGAGGCCTGGTGTATTGTACTATAAGACTGCATCTATGTCTGTCTTTAATCACATTACCTACTCCCAAAGCGTTAAGGTTGATGTATAGTATTTATAGTATTATAGATTTATATCATGCATAGACTGTAGCTTCAGCGTTATGCAATGTAATTACACTACTGGTGGTAGCGTCGAGTGTGTTTAAGTAATACAGGTCCCGGAGTTCAGTTCTAAATGAAACATGTATTGACCGCTGGGGGCAGCAAACACATCTTGAGCAGCGTCTCTGTCAGAAAAGCAACAGAAGAAAACCAACTGGCGTATCCGTTTACAGTTCAGCCAAACAAACCTCACATTTTATTATAGAAGACTAAAGTAGACATTTAACAGTGTTGTATTGACCTCGCGATCAAATGTTGTCTTCCAAATTAGGCCAAATGTGTGTATGCACCAGGTTTTGTCATTCACAACATGTGCAGAATGTGCGTGCCTCGCGCCGCATGAAACCACTGTGCTAGAAATTAGGCAATTTGATCCCATGCAAGACAGGCGAACTACGCCAGTATCACAGAAAACTGCTGTATGGTCCATAAATGGTTAAATGAGGTTTTTTATGAGGACAATCTTAAGGATTATAACTTTTAAGAAAAAAAATCCATCTGTGAAAAAGCCATCATTATTCGTGGTACGAATGTGACGTTTCAGCAAGTTTTTCTTCTTTGCCATTGTTGGTTGGCTTTAGTGGCTGCTGGCGTAGGTATAGTGAGAGCAGAGCATCACCCACTCCCTTCTACACCCACCTCTGGAAACTGGGAGCTGCCGACAGCCTCTCAGCAGGTTTCAATTGGTGCTTAAGATTCTGTTTCCACGTGGAAAGCAGTGGTCCCTCCCCTCCTCCCTTTCTCACCCTCCATCTCTGTCTCGTTCTCCCTCCCTCCCATTGACTGTGGCTGACGGAGAACTGACTTTGCTGTGCAGACGCTCTCCCTCCCTCAGCATCATCCCATCTTTTCTCCCTCCCTCCCTCTCGTTGTTGCTCTCGCTTGTGCGCTAGAGTCCGCTGATAAGGAGCACTCAGTCCAGATGGGCAGCAGAGCTGTTGGGCCGTCACCGCAGACCAGAGAACATTATTATTTCACCTGCCGCTATGTTTGCCTCAATTTGGTATGCCAAGAAGCTAGGGAGACGACTTGTACAGAACAGCCGGAAAGCTAAAATGCTGAAAGACAAGGTAGGTTCACCACTGTGTGTGCTTTAGTGATTTACTGACAATACAAATTGATGGCAGATCTGTGTGAAAGACACTTCTGATGAGCTCAGCTTCAACACATCCTTTGATATAGCCCTTTTCATGAGAGGTGTTGCTTTTTATAGCCAAGATGCACGATTTAGGTAGTACTGCAGCAGGCAGTGCCACTTCAGTTCACCTGTTGATTAATAGTGTTGTTGACATCGGTGTTAGCGATTTGACTTTGGGGGTAAATTAGTTGACTTTGCTCAATTGCATCCTTTCTGCCTCATTTGAGAGGGAGAATGAGCAACGAGGGACACAGACCCTGCTGCTTGGAAACACAAATCTTGCATTTTGACCCTGCCTACATACAGGGGAACTCAGAAGCTCACTCTAACTCAACTCATTAAGCAACAGCAGATTCACCTATGCCAGTCATTCTGTCCTGATGTGGCCTATAGAAATATAGGAATGTAAAGTGAACACACTTATCAGACTTTTGCCTTGCTATGGGCAGGGCCTAAAGCCGGTGGTGATGATTAGTCCACACTTCTCAACATTGACACATTTTCTTGAGATTTACTGTAGATCTTTTTCTGACTCCCTGGGGGATCATTGAGGGTCCCCAGATGATCTAAGCTTTTTCAGTTTGGACACTCCCTGCACTCTCCTCCAGCAGTAACCTCTGTGCAAACTATCAGCATTGCAGAGAAGCCATCCCATGGTCTAATTTTCTGTGCAAATTCACGCTCCCAAGTGGACGAACCCCCTCCTCTAGTGCCACTCTCAGGGCAAACTTTAAAACTTCAACTCAGCTCCCAGTCAGTCTCCAAGATGTCAGTATGTAGCTTGCTCTGTCCAGCACCTTTGTATTGTGGGGGTGTGTTGAGGAGAAGCAAATTTTGTGATCCTCAGGTAAGAGCATCTCAAGCACGGCGGAAGATATCAGTGAGGATAAGTACACCAGGTTCAAATACTGTGATTGTTTAAGGTGTTACAGTGTAGTCTGTAACACCATAGTTGGCTGCTTTGTAGGACAGGTAATGCTTTACAAATCTATATGTTCAAATCCACACAAACTAAGTGCTCTTGCCTTTTTGTTTGGCGTGAAAGACGGGACTGACGTGGCTTAACCTCTTCATCCACGGAGGATTGATCATTGTGTTGATCAATCTGTTTCCTGTAGCATCCTCCCTAGACACATGTATAGCTTTAACTCATTTACATATGTGATAAGTGCAGTCATCGGCTGTTGGTCACTGGCGGCTGCCTGATTTGGTAGCTGAACAGCACACCTATAGTCTATGACTATCATGGAGCACCTCTATCCTTGCTCAAAGGCACCTCGACAGTAGCTGTTGAGTGTCAATGGAGAAAGTTTCTCATTCACTCCCCAAAGCCAGTTATCCCAGCTGTTGTTTTTCAGCTAATAGTTCTGGCCACAAGGCCATTCATTGACATCACAAGTGCAATGTCACAACGTCCACTGTGGACTGGCTCACCAATAATTACAGGATCTATCCTACTCATTATATTCCAGCTACGTATGTAATCTGTGACCCCTGAAGTATGCGTGCCAAAGCCACATTCACATGGACACAAAGCAGCGTGCTGCTTGGCAACAAGTTTGTGTATTTGTGTGTGTGTGTGTGGCATATGGAAGGGATGTGTTGGAGGCTGAAAGAGCACTTGTATTTTACCTAAAGGCCATGGCTTAGGGTTGGAGGGGGCCAGTAATGGACATAATACATTGAGATGGTGCATTTGCAAACAGAGGATTAGCAGAAATTTGTTTAGCCATAGTGCATAAAATGGTGTAGAACTGCTGTATACATCTGATGGCGTGACTGTTAATAGATACATAAGAGGGATAGTGAAAATCCTCCCTGATACTATTCTTCCAGAGTAACCTGTTCCATTGAAAGTGTAACTTCAGCCCCAAATTCTGCTAGCTCCGTCCCTCCCAGCCTATTTGAAAATGCAGCAGAGGACTGCAGGGCAAGCGCTGTAGGGGGCGTGGCCTTTGTAGGGAGGTAAGGAGAGGCCGACCAGAGTGAGCGACAGACAGCTAACCAGCCGCTGTCAGACTCTCGGTGTCCACGCTGGAAACACACTAGAGCTTTGGCAGTCAGAAGCACATTCATGGCCCTTTGTAAAAGTGTCTGCGTGGTACCTGTGTTGTGGCTGAGCTAACGTTAGTGGCTCAGAGAGGCTCTCTGGGAGGGAGTGTCAGTACGTAGCCGTAGCCCTGCTGTTTCTCATGGGGTCATCATCAAGGAAAAGCGCCTAGTCTGTTGGCGCTGCTACAGCCGTGAAAAGCACAAGTCCGAAACATTGCGCCAAAATGGAAAAATACTTAGAAGTGTTATCAAAAACTAGCATAAACTCTTGTGAATGATGCATCTCGATCTGCATATATTTGAAAATTAGTGTTGTTTCAGGCAGATTCCCACTCTAAGGAAAGGGGAGGTGGGTTGGCCACATTAGAGGGCATTAACATTCCTTTATTTTTAAATATAAATGTCATGACGTTAATTAGGCCCAAATGGTCAGCTCTGTGTCAGCATTGACCTTGCAAGTTTCAGGGTGAATTAAAACAGTAGATGGCGTTTTGAGACCTTTTCATTTGACAAGAATGTGAATTTTAACACCAGCACTGATGTGCTTCATCAGAGTACAGTCATATAATTTAGTTTACAGCTCAAAAAACACGTTTATGTGTGCAGTACCTCTTTAAATATTCGTTAATAAACTTATTTGTGTAAAAAAACAGCAGGCTTCTGGGTACCTTTGCATAGACATATCCATGCAAAAGTGTTGCACACGCCACATAGAAAAGTTTTCATTCTAGCTCCAAAATTCACTGTATCGGCCGCCACATCATAATTGGTGAATTTTTTCCCTCTAAAATCAGTATTGGTATCAGTCTCAGAAATCCCATATCGGTCGGGTTCTAATATACAGTACATGTACTGTATGTGTGCATGTGTAGTCATGTGTAAAGCACTGACAGTAGACTTACCTCAGCACAGCTGGGGACCAACCAATTGGAGCTGTGTGGGATGTTTTAAACCAACAGCAGGCTCCAGGATTTCACATTGATATCTTTTCTGAATTCTGAAGAATTCAATTTGGATTGTCTTAGTTTTGAAGCAAAGTCATTTATTTGTTGTCTTTGTAAAATGTACCTCCCCTTGAAAGAGACAGAAATGTTATTGTTCGATACCTCAGAGAAGGACCCTCAGTCAGAAAACAATATTGATCTAAAGCCCTGTGATTGAATCTCAAGTTCAAGCTATTGAAAGAAACAGAAGACGACCAAAGCAAGCTGGTGTTTCTGTATCAGTAGAATTGGATGTTGTTGCTTGGTCCTGCGCTGTATCAGTAATATTGTCTTTTTCATTCCTTTCCCAGGACAAATGATTTCCCCCACACTACTTATTATTCTGTTGCGATTAAAACAGACACCTCACCTGTAGCAGAACAAGTCTGTGTAGTGGTGCTTTGAATTCAAATTGGAAAATAACTCTTTTCAGCTACTGGATCTGCACTATCCACACCTCATCTAAATGTACCCATGTGTCAACTCCTCACTGAAAAGGCCCTGTTTAATTTCCTCTGTCTATAAATGATTTAAAGATCCTTATTTCCACTGTGGACTATTACTTTTGTATTAGCTCTTCTACAATAAGGGCAGCCACAGAAAGTTATTCACTTTAATGTTTCGCTCAGAAATTGTCGTGGAAATGTAAAGGTTTGAGCAAAACATACATTTTAGAGGCGCTTAAAAGAGTGTGTCATAAGTAGAGTTACTGCATATCAAGATGTCAATGCAGGCTTGCTCTTCTAGATTTCACCCTTATTATCTACAGGGTCTCTGTACATGTTTTTAGTGGGCAGTCTCCTTTTAGTGTGCTAGTATTTTGGGAACAATAGGGCAACACAATGGCAAAAAAAACTAAAAGAGAATTGAAGGGCTATATCTGAAACTGGACCACAGATATCAGGTTATATTATGGTCAGCAAGATGAGCAAAGCAGTGCTAGTGAGGTAGGGAATGAGTCACCAGCTGACATGAAGCAAAGGATGGGTTTTGCCTGACATATTCAGGTTGTATGATGGTGGCCAATTTGTATCCTGTTTAAAATCATATTCCAGGTACTGTCTGCGTTTTCAGAGCTGCTTCAGCATGAAACCTGGAGAGGAGGTGAAGAATAAATAACCCAAAGACTGGCCAAATGATGTGACTCAAGGTCATTTAATAATTACATTTCTGCAGCTCCAAATGATGGGCTTCCTGAGCACAACAGCCTTTCCCTTCCTCGCCGTCATTTTGTCACGGGGCGAGTGGGCGCCACTGAGGGCTACCTGGCTCTCCACTTCAAATGGCAGCTTGCTCTCCAAACACCCCATGTTAATCTGCCTCAACAGCTGTCCATGGCAAACTCTGCTTTATTTCAAAGGACTTAGCTAGGATCACAACAGCCCCCACAGCTGTTGAATGGGAGTCTGCTGTCAGAGATATGGTAATTACAAATTGAGCCCACATAAATAAGCCAACAAAGTAGTACATAAATATGACAAGGGAGGGTTTTGTATAATGCTGGAGTTGCAAAGATGAGACACTGGCAATGTTTTATAAATGACTTACTTAAAAATATAGATTTTATATCAGGACGTCCTTGAAGGTCCCACAAGCTAAACTTGAGAGTTGCAAAAATGTTCAAGTCCTATTGTATGATGAGCACTTGAAGGCGGCATATGCTACTTCATTAGCTGAGTGGGGGAGAGGAGAGTTAAAGATGGCAGAGAGCTGCTGTACCCAAACACTCACTGTGCTTATTCTTTGAGCAGCTCCTGACGACGGCTCTTTGTGTAAACATACTGCTGCCTGTACAGTATGGCAACATCTAATCTTTGAACATAAATTGCCTGGGTTTAACTGTTGTGGCAGTGTGAGTTTGATTTGAAGCAGCTACGTCTCAGTATGATTGCATAGCTCATGTGCAAATAGCATTCACCGTCAGCATTTACGTGACCGACGTCTGTTTCCTAGAGGTTCTTCAAACAAGAGTGGATGCATTCATCACTGTGGACCATCCTGTTCCTTTCTAGTCTGTGTTAGCATGGTGTCCAACTGAACAGTGGTTGTTGCCTTGGCCATTTCAAACTGGATTTACAGTAAATTGAAGTCACAGAAACCTAAAAGAAAGCATTTATTTTCTTTTATTCTTTGCTCGTCTTTGGTATTGAGTGTTTTCAGAGATTGTGAAAGAGGCGATAAACATCAGCGTGCCAAAATAATCAGTTGACTGAGAGAAAATCTATTTAAATTTTTATCATGTAGGTATTTATCTATAAAAATGTCAAGGTTACTGCTTCACGAATGGTGCTTATTGGCTTGGTTTTCATATAAATATCAAACCATTGCGCTTAGGTTTTCCGATTTGTAACATTTTGGAGACTCTTTTTTTTCCCAAGTGGCAAAGCAGCTATTTGCTGTGTGGGAATCAGGTCCTCTTTGATAATGGATGTGCACTCCAGCCGCATGATAGCCAAGTGGGTTTTTGAGAGGGCCGATGTCAAGCATCTGGGGAACCGAGTGACATAGAAACATGGCAGCGTGTGATTGGGTTTTCTTTTTGACTCTTTCCTATGTTTTTAAGCCTGTCAACATGTCTGCTATGAGCAGAGTCCAGTTTTCACATTCTGCTTACCCTCTACCTTGTTTTATGTGTACCTGCAAGTTGTTATCAGTGTCACGCCAGGCAAGACTAATCCTGCAGTTATACCCAGCACTGAAGTAGAGAGCACTGCTGCTTCCAGGCAGCAAGGGCCTGAGGCCTGAGTTGTTCCAACATCCACACGTCCTCCTGCATCCTGATCCAGCGGAAGACATTCAGGGAGAAACCGAGGAAGGCACATGAGAGGCCAGTGTGTGGGAGGGAGATGGTCGTGGGCTGTGAGAGAGGGAAGAGGTCACTGACAAACGAGCAAATGAAAGAGACCGAGAACACAAAGTGAGAGACAGAAGAATAGGAGACAGACCGGTAGATAAAGCCGCTCATCTCTCTCTTTTCTGGCTGAACCTCTCCTCTCTGATTGCTCCAATCACAAAAGAGTGAAACAAAAGGTTAAAACTGCTCTATTCTGAGAATTTTCAATTAGCCTTAAGCCGGTGTTCAGCATTGCATTTGATTTACTTCCCACTACAGTGACTATGTTGCTGTCTCCGTTAGATTTTTTGCTCATTATGGTGTGTTTGTGTTTGGACGGGAGTATGTTTGTTTGTGGCATGGGCCACTATTGCTCCACCTCTTTTCCTGACGTGCTTCATTGATCTGTTTCTAATCTAGTTTTGGCTTCCTGACAGAGCTGACTTCCCTCAGGCATTAATTATGCCTCCATGTGATTTATATCAGTGGGCTCCAGCACTCTTCCCTGCCTAATCCAATCGGATCTACGTCTGTGGCCCAGCCACTGCAGCTCTCACCCAATCAGATATATTGAGTATGTGTCGCAAGTGTTTCCCCTTGCTTCCACTCCCCTAGAGCGATATCACCCATCTGTCTCCAACAGCTCCACTACATCCATTGTTCTAAAGTCCTCCTATGTAAAGAATGCACTGTGTTGCACTAAAACACAGCTGTAAAGAGGGCAGATGTGTCCAACGCAGAGCCTCTAATCCACACAAACTCCAGCTGATGGATTCAAAGTTGATTTTGAAAACAGGATAAGCTGTTATCTAGAGCTACAGCTGATCTATGGAATATTGTACTTCTGAAGATGTGGGATATCGTTACTAAAACAACATGCCTGGATGTTTGTAGAAGCTGTCTGACCTGCTTGGTGACCTCCATTAGTCAGGGTACATTTCAATGTACAAAACCAATTTCAAGATGAGCTTTATGGGGAAGCGACGGTGGGACAGCATGGTGAACAACTCTTCCCTGGGATACACTCTCCATGGTGGAAGTGCCCCAAACCTCCTGCCCCCTCCACGCTCCGAGGGGCTGGGGACCCTCAAGAAGAGATTGTCCATGGACATCCTGCGGGGCTGGACCCCAGACCTGGGGAGCATCAGTATGGGACTCAATCTCACTTTGAGCCCAGTGAAATGGCCCTCACTAGTTACTGTCTGCAAATGGAAACAGACACTAACGGAGAAGCTGAAGAAGAGACACTCTGACACTGAGGACGAAACACAGGTTAGAAAACTTGCACGTGCCAGAAGCTTGGAGACTGATTAACATCCCTGTGTTTGAAGGTCTTAATTATATATTTTTAGATGTTCTGGCTTTTATTGCACCTTTATTTCAAGCCATTTAGTTAATTAATATGACTGATTGGCCATGCCTTGTATACAACTGTGTATGTGTTAGATACCAGCATGCAGGTTTTACTCCTTGAATCTCTATTTAACTGTATTTGAATCCCACTGAGATTAAGAGTCCTCTTCAAGGGCAACCTGGCCAAAAAAAACGGCATCAAGATTAACAGAAGATACAGACAGATACTTTATTCCAAATAAAGTCACGTATAAACAGCAAAATGCAGCAGTGCGGTACCAAACCAGCAAGCTCACAGGGCAAAGCTTTTTTAATTTGACTAAAGAAAGATACAACAAAGAACAATGTGTCTGTCACAAGTTCCTTCATTAAGAGACCAGCTACATATGCCACAATAATCAAACCACTGCTCCTTTTAAAGCCTGTTCCATTTCTTGTATGCAGTGTAATTAGAAATGTAGCTTTTCATCTAGCAGGTGCCTTAAATGTATGGACTTCATTAAATATAAAGATATTTCCTTTTGGACTTTACTTGCATCAGTTAATTAATAGAGTTGCTCGCTGGCGATCTGTCACATCAGCAACCATTTGCTTTATTTCTATGGCTCTCTGGCTTGTGTCATTAATGGCATAATATAAATGCTTCTAATTAAATGTGTTCCATATCTTCCACTTTACACTGGAGGTGGGGGTTTAAACTATGGATCTTCTAGTTGCAAAGGGAAAAAAAAGGTTTTTTCATAATAGACTATGTAGTGTCCCCCAGATTGCAGCACGTTAGGGTATAGTTCCCTTTCAAGGGAACTCTCACTGCATCGGAACGACAGTAGGGGATGCTGTCATAGCGTAGCGCGTCTGAAGCATGGATTAAATCAACCTCCAATCCCAATTGGTGCTCATGACGTAACGTGTGATGGCATACACGGAAGTTACAAAGGGTTCGCCGGCACATAGTAAGTCAGATTTTTGCTCTTCAGCGAAGGCGTTCTCTGTTGCACTGTTTGTCTATTAGGTGTGTTCACCCGTCAGGGCACCGAAACACAACTATTGTGTGGGTATTGTCTGGGCGTGCAGCACGCTCAGGCGGCTCTTGAGGGGGCTGCCTGCAGCGAATGTGAGAAGCTGCTGCTTAGGGTTTTATACTCACAGCTGGCCATGTTCAATGAAGCCGGCCAGGCTCACGAGCCCTGTGGATCTGGTCCTGCCGCTGTCGAGGCAGCACTGTGACGCATATCATGGGGCTAACAAATTGATCGGTCAACAAGGCACGGGACTGCCGAGGCATCTTCCCAGTCCGCATCTGACGATCCCGATCCTCTCCTGCCCCATGTGTAAGCCCGAACGGGGGACTTGCCCAGTGGCGACACACATTGTGTCTGCTGTCTGGACTGAGAGTAGGCTGTGTCAGCCCCGAGGGGGTGACTTTGAGCACGGTGAGCGGAGCGTTCTCACCTCTCCTCAGAGGCTGTTTTTAGGATCAGTCCACCTGCATTCGGAATCCGGAAACCCGCGGGGAGTCTGCGGCTTCTTCTGCCTGGATGTAAGACCCGCACGGGGGCCGCCTACTTCTGTGGAGGTAGACGTCCTTAGCGTGGAAGTCGGTGACTTGGGTAACTCGTCAGTCCGGTCCCCGCAACATAGGAGTGGCAGTGCCGGAGAATCATCACCATGGAAAACAAGCTTGATGAGTGTTTTCTCTGGGCTCCACCTCCACGCCCACGTCGTGAGCTGTGTAGAAGTGTGGAGATCATGGTCCCCCAAGGGGTCGAGCGCAGGGCTGCTCCCCCATGGAGTGCTTTGGGGCAGGGCGGGATTCATACATATACCATGCCTTGAGACCTTCACGGTGGTGCAGTAGTCGGGCGACGGTTGTGTCCTCTACAGAGGCCTGTAGACGTTCTTAAGAGAAAATAAAAATAAAGCGAAGAGAAGATGTACGAGATGGGGAAATTGGTGCTGTGTTCCCGCTGTTGAAGACGCTTCGGGTCACATCGGTTTCCCGCATAGGTACCTTGCTCCAGCCGCCTCCAGCAAGACCTGTGGCTTGGCAACGAATGCGTCCGCAAACCAAAAATCTTTCTCGATTGCCACCTGCCGGTCATCTGCTTCAGGGGCTCGGAATGAGATTTGGTTGACACCTGAGGCCAGCCTCGAGAGTTCAACGGGGTGGTCTGGACTGTAGTGGCCCTAAAGCAGGTGCGGGTTATGGAATAGGAAGTGCACTCCCTGCTGGTCAAGGAGGCCATTGAACGTGTCCCTCCGCCAGAAAGTCTGCGTTCTTCAGTCGGTATTTCATTGTCCACGGCCACTGTGTCCTGATACGATCAGGCAATATGTTTGTAGTTTCATATCTGAATCATCAGGGTGGTTTGAGGTCACGTCCTCTATGTAGACTGGCACCCCAGATCCTCCTGTAGTCCCAGGGGAAACTGTCGTCTCAGAGCGATTTACGTCCCAAGGGACCAGAACCAGGGAGCAGATGTCCAGGACATCTGGACACCATGTGTGGAAGGTTCGGCCTGGTGGAAGTGGATCTGTTTGCGTCTCGAGAGACATCCCACTATCCACATCCACACTTAAGGTGTATTTGGCTGCCATTGGGGCTTTCCACTCGCCTGTAGGTGATGGACCTTGGGAAGGCACCATTTGGTTGTACGTTTCCTCCATGGGGCTCGGAGAATGAGGCCTGCGGCTCGTTCTAGAGTCCCGACTTGGGATCTGGCTGTGGTGCTCGAAGGGTTGGCTGAGGCCCACTTTGAACCACTAGAGTCAGCTGAGGCAAAGAACCTTACCCTTAAGATGGCCTTTCTCCTTGCTATCACCAGGCCTTGGCAATAGTGCAACTTGCCTGGGGTTTGCCCCCCACGAAGTGAAAGCCGGGCTTAGAGACAGTGGCACTGAAGAAAAGACGAGGCAGAGCTGGAGGTAGCAGAGCTTAAGATGTTAAGGTTCTCTTTGGGAGTGACGAGGACGGACAGGATCAGGAATGAGTACATCAGAGGGACAACTCATGTTAGATGTTTCGGAGATAAAGCCAGAGAGGCCAGATTGAGGTGGTTTGGACACGTTCAGAGGAGAGACTGTGAATATATTGGTAGAAGGATGCTGAGGTTGGAGCTGCCAGGCAGGAGGTCTAGAGGAAGACCAAAGAGGACATTTAGGGGCGGCTGTGGCTTGGTGGCAGAGCGGTCGTCTACCAATCGGAAGGTCGGCGGTTCGATCCCGGCTTCCCCCAGCCATGCGTCGAAGCATCCTTGAGCAAGATACTGAACCCCAAATTGCTCCCGAAGCTGCGCCTTCTGTGTGTGTGAATGGTTAGTACTGATGGGCAGTTAGCTCCCGCCATCAGTGTATGAAAGTGTGTATGGGTAAATGTGATCTGTAGTGTGAAAGCGCTTTGAGTAGTCGGACGACTAGAAAGGCGCTATACAAGTACAGTACATTTACATTTACATTTATGGATGTAGTGAGAGAGGACATGAAGTTGATTGGTGTGAGTGAAGAGGATGCAGAGGGCAGGGTTAGATGGAGGCACATGATTCGCTGTGGCAACCTCTGAAATGGAACAGCCGAAAGGAAAAGAAGAAGAAGCAAACTATATGCAAAAGGTGTATGAAGGCCTATGAGAAACCAAACAATTGTAATAATGTGATGTTGTCGGCAGTAACAAAAAGTTTAATGTCTGGGATGTAAAGCATCTAGTCACTGGATGGAGGTACAAGATCACGCCGACCACTCAATGCCTGTTCAAGCGGGCTCAGGGTATCTAGAAAGGCTAGATTGAAAGCTGCTGCTTGCTAAATGTACTATCTACTCAAGTCGACTTTCACCTTGCTTCCTGAGCGTCCTCCATTATGATGCGACACTGCAGGTGCCGCAGTTGATATCAAACTTAGCACGTCCAAACAAACATTACAGGAAGCAGGGGTGGTGGAATCCTCACAAGCGGCGCTTGCATCATTCCCGCATGTGGAAGTGGAATCTTCAACAGAAATGTTGCATAAATCGCGTGTTAATTACACAAATTACTACAACAAAATACAAAATATCAAATGGAGAAATAAAACGTAAACGGCAGCACACAATAGGTCACTAGTTAGCTAGCTGGTTGCTAGCTAGCTAGCTAACAATGGGTTACTAGCTACTGGGTAGCTAGATAACTGGCTAGCAAACAAGCCAGAACAAAAAAAGATTTAACAAAGGTTTCAACAGTAAATAGGCTTGGTCTAAAGTAGTGAGCTTTCTGTAAACAAAGCTTGCAAGCAGAGTAATGTTGCAGAGCTAACACTTTAGCTACAACAAAACTTACCCTCCGCCTCAACTATGAACTCAAGCAAAGCCATGGCTGAGTCCAACATGTCGAACAATCTCCAGCTTTTCCTATTTACACCACTCCGGCAGTTGTGGTCCTTGTTCTTCCTGTAGTCGCTCCTCAGCTTTTTACTTTTCTTCCTGCATTGCGGTGGAAGCTGTGGACAGCCATGCACCTACAGTTTAATACATATTGTACATATTGTCCTACATACATACATTGTATATTACATTGTAATGACTCAGTAAATGCAGGTTAAGCAAGCAGATAAATCTAAAAGTTCGTCTTTACTTGAGTCAGGAAACCAGGCAGGGCAAACAAAGAAAGACAAATTTAACCGGGCAAGGGGCAGGCAAAATTGTAAAAGTCCAGGAAGATCATGGACACGCAGGCAGATGAAGTGACTAGAATGCTTAGTAGGGAACACATAAAACGATCTGACAGGGAACAGGTGGAAATGTTATGTGTGTATATCGCAGGGATGTGGGTGGGGCAGTAATGTGATGGGCAATGGCGGGAACAGGCATTATTACAGGTCACGAGGGAGTGGCGCGGTTTGGAATGACAGGAGAGTTAGGATTAGATTAGATTCAACTTTATTATCATAGCACAGAGTGCAGGTACTGAGATAATGAAATCAATTTTGGCATCTAACCAGAAGTGCATAAGGGGAGTTAAATAAGTTTCGAGGTCAGCCACACACACACCTGCCTGGAATCAGACGACCAATCTGATGCAGAATTTAACAACACAGGACAATTAGAGTATCAATGTTTCTGCTCCGACAGATAGGTTGACCAGGCCACTGGGACACCTGTCAGTTCTCACAATGGAACCGTCCATTTCTGCGTCAGATTTGACTTTACTGAAAAGTTGTTTATTTTGTGGATGTTTTCACAATTACAATTTGATTAATATTGTACATTTGGATGATACTAAATGTAGGTATGTAGGACAAGCTGCTGCATTTACTTAAACTATACCCCCCTCCACATTACTGTGTGACTTGTTTGTGAAGGGAGCTGCAGACTTTTCCTCAATGGTGCTCCATAAATGCTGCTAGTTAGTCAAGCTGAACTGTAAGTGCCCCCATGTGGCCAGTTAGATGTATTGCATAAAATCCAGTGAATATCACTGCACTAAAATGCCTGTTTCTAAGACAAGGTTTCTTAGACAATGCTTTATTTCTTAGGCAGCTAAAGCAGGTTCTTGTGTTCCTTTTTGTCAGATTCACGGTGTACTTCGAATCACATTTAATGCATAACATTGAATATACATTTTGTAAATGTGGCTAAGTATATATATATAGACTGCTGACCAGGCTCCAAATTGCCCCTAGTGGATGAATTCGAGTGTGAATGGTTGTCTGTCTATGTGTCGGCCCTACGACGAGTTGGCCACTGTCCAGGGTGTACCCCGCCCAAGGCCCAAAGTCACTGGGATAGGCTCCAGTCACCCGCGACCCCCAACGGGAACAAGCGGTAGAAAATGACTGACTGACTGTCTGACCAGAGAGATTGTTTGGATCTTTCAATCAGTGTATTTTTACATGGATTTTACACTTGATGTTCTATGTATATTTCTGTACATATTTTGATGTCAGGTAGAAAGGTTATCATACCTCCATTGAAACCAATGTTTCTGGCACCACTGCATGCACTTGCAATGTTAAGTTCTACAGTGAAGCATATCCTTGCGCATTTTAATTGAAATGTCCTGTCAAAAAATATTTTGTGGGGGTCCTCACTCATTAATCATGCTTTTGTAAATGGTTGTAATCCTACTACATGAATGAAAAACAGGCCACATGTCGATGGCACAGCAGGGAAAAATGGAACCATTAAAGCAATTCAACTCTCCTACCACGAGTTCTTGTCCTTGGTGCAGAAAAGATTGTGTTCCTTAGCGACAGAGGCCTGAGTGGCTGAGAGCTGTTCAATCAAGTGGCACCGACACACTAAATGACCTGTCAGATTTTGATTGGCTCATCCCGGGTTTGTGTCAAGGGTCAAATGTTATCTGAGCGGAGTGACAATGAAACTCAGACACACTTACACACCAAACTCACGTTTGCTTGAAAGTATCACATGTTCAACAGTCACAGAGAGCACGTCAGGTAGTATTATGTAAAAAAAATTCAATGGATACAACCTCAAAGCCTCTGAAATCAAGAGTACTGCGCTCTTGCCACACTTATGTCTACTTCTGTGTATATATATAGAGAGCAACGTAAAACCAGAGTCAAATTCCTTGTACGTGTACACATACCTGGCCAAAAAACCTGATTCGGATTTAAGTCCATAAAAGCTGTGACAGCATTCACTGAGGGGAATATTTAAATATGTACCGAAGGTTGATTGTAGATTTAAGATATAAGTAATGAGGTTATGTTTAATGCTGATGGGCTTTAGAAACACCCCACCCTTGTTGTCTGATAGTAGATACAATTACACCAGTGTGTATGATCTTCAATTTAAATTTGTGAAGTATCCACATTTATTGCACACATGCTCACATAGAATAATTTCTTTGTCATTACCTGAATGTTTTTGGTATTTATTGTATACTTGGCTGTTGGCTTGCTTGGTTTGTTTTGGTTATTTAGTGCAGACATAACATCACTGTTGTCAAATGGTTCCTGCCACAGTGTGCTGATGACTAATAATAGAAATAAAATTTTACGTACTCAGAAGGACCCGAAGAGAGCTTGGCTCCTAGAGATGGTGAAGTCTGTGGGGCCATAAGGCGGTTTACAGCTCTTAATCAAATTGCAGTCGCCTTTATTTACTAAAAGACCACAGGTTAAATGGAAGCAAAGCAACACCCCTGAAATGTACAAGTTTGGTTTCATGAACCATGTATTTAAAAGACATACCGGTTCAGAGGTGCAAAACATGGAGTGAGTTCATACAAATAGAGACTGCATCTGATTTATCACTGCTGACAGACCACTGCACCAGAGGAAACTGTGTCTGAAATGTCTGGGGGAAAGCAGGTGCAAAATCTGCAGTGCTGTTCTATCATACACAGAGATGACATCCTTATTTTTTTCCCCATGATCTTACTTCTCTGTTTCCCTTAGTGGCCTCCTGCTTATTTTCCCCGACCTCTATTGGCTCATAGCAGTTCCACTCAAGTCCAATACTTATTAAGTAGGCTTGTTAAATAGTTTTAAAAAAAGAAAAAAAAGAAATAGTTTAGTCAGTCAACACTAACCTGCAACTTTTAGACAGGTATCTTAAAATGTAGTTAAACTATATATTTGGCATGCGCCTTTGTTTACTCCATGATAGCAGCAATGCAATATAAAGTGATACCCCTTGAAGCACATGAAAGCAGTTGTGACACTAATGTGGCCATTATAGATCTCTAATCAACACATAATCCTGGTGTTGTATCATCTAGGATCTCCTACTATTTAACCTTTGTTTCCGTACCCAAAAACTAGACAAATGGAAGCAAGAAACTCATAAGTGATTTTTTTTCAAGCAATACATCATATATGTGAGACTGAAGATGTTGTGTAGTTATATAATCTAGCATTATCTTAATCTTAAAATGTATTATGTAATTCAGAGCGTATCCCTGTTAGTTCAGCAGTGCTTCTCAAGTCAAGGCAAGTGTATTTGTACAGTCAAATACATAAGGAAAAACATAAACAATGTTTGATAATAGGAGTTTATCAGCTCACATCAAATGGTCCCTGAACGTAGCCCTAGATCTTCGCGAAGCCAAGCAAAAACTCTAGAAAAACAAAGCGGTGGCTTCTCAGAGAGCTGTATTACAGTCTTTCTTGATTGCTTTGACCTGGTTAAAGAAACTAGGATCCACTCAGTTTTCATCATCACTATCTCAGCAGAGCAGAAGGCACGTCTTGCAAATGTGTTGACCCTTTCTCATTGGACCGACACATTTTCCCCACCCTTTTGCCAAACAGTTTACGCGGATGTCATTCAAGCAGTCCAAACTCCATTGTTTTAGCTATGGTAACCAAACAGAAACCATTTATCCCTGACTATTCGAAACTACCTAGATCAGTATGAACTCACTGAAGCACCTGTTTGACACTCCTTTACACAAATCTTCAATTAGCAATCAGTCTAGAGCCCTTATAAAAAAAGATGCCACGTCTGTGTTGCTCTTTGCCAGCATGGATGGAGGAGGTCTAAGGCAGAGGAGAGTGAGTAGCAATAGTGGCTATGTCTTATACGCCAATGGATCTTACTGCATTTTGGTTTACATGTATTCTCTGTAATATTTACAGTATTTCAGTTTCAGACACGGTTTGAAAAAAATGAATGTCATGGAATCAGTAAAAAAATGCATCAGAGCATTTCTCATTTTGGATCCAATTCTTAGCAAAATGGCATAATTTGACACAGCCTATATAGAAAACAACAAATGGCACTGGCAACAGGCTACAATGAGAAGCAATGGTGCACTGATTCGCACTGACTTCTGTATTTTGTATTTTGTTGTCCATTGTGTAATGATTGACTGAAAGCGCTCATATACTTGTTTGCAAGTTGTGTTGTTTGAAGGCAAAATTTGCTTTTGTTGCATATTTTAAATGTTTCCGCCCCTCGGTTTAGAGCCTTTTGCAAACAAAATGTGTCATTTTGACCACGAGTGCCACTGTTTAGGCCTGTGTGTTAAATGTTTTGAAAAGGTGGAGTTTGAGTTGACGGCTGCATGAAAGCGATCAAGAAAAACTGTATTGTGTCAGAGTTTACCACATAGCTGGTAAACACTTTAGTACTGTCTTTGCCACAGTAGTAGCCTAATCGATTCAACTTGAAACGTTATAAGAAAGGGATGCACAAGGGGATCCCAGGTGTGATCATACTTGCTCACACACAAGTGTTGCTAGGTCTACGAGATGACGAGACCTGTGAGTCGACTTAATATCTCGCTGAACTCAAGCTACTGAGTCAATGAGAGCAGGACTGTGACAACATCCAGATGAATATCTGGTCGAAAAGCTCCGATCGCAGGGTCAGCCTTGTGGGCTCTAGCTTTTGGAGAGGCAGGGTTTCAAATGTGTATTAGAGGACTCACCTTGTCAGTTGCAATGTACCTTTCCTCCATATGGCACACCTGTGTAGGTAGCATCAATCCGTGCAGAGAGGAGGATTAGCAGGGTGAACAAGGCTAACACATTTCTGCGTGAGTAAAAGCACTCCTGACTCTACACTGGCATGTGTGTATATTGTGGACATTAATGGAAGCAAATAAGTTCATGTGAGAGTGTTGTGGTTTTTTGCTCTATGGGGTTTGTGGAGTGTTTTTGGTTATTAGTCCGTCTGTGTTCTGTATGCTCATTGTTTGGGTTCTTGTCTTATTTTGAAGTTGTCTATTTAGTCTATGTTTTGGTATTCTGGGACTTCCTGTTTTATTTTGATAAGGCGTCTGTTCCCTCTTGTGTCTGTCTGTTTTACTTCATGCCCCTGATTCCCTGAGTGTGTTCACCTGTGTCTCGTTGTCTCCCCTTCCCTAAGAGTATTTGGTCTGTGTGTCCTCCCGGTGCTTTGCCAGCTCGTCACCTTTGTTACCCTGCGTCCATTCTCCCCGTGTGGCTCCCAAGCGTTTCGATTGGACATTTGCCTTGCTTATGGTTTTGGATTTTGCCTGTTGGTCGTTTCGGATTTATCCCTGCCTCCAGGACTGCCACATAAACCCTCCTTTCCTCACCTCAACCGGTCTGCAACTGGGTCCTCCTTCCCTTCTAACCCCTAACTCACAACAGTGAGATGAAACAAGTAGTATATTTATGAATTTGTTCCACAAGCTATAAATAGAAACACACCACGACATGCCTACCCTGAATCCCAAACCTCTCGCATCCCAACATCCACCAGCTAACTATCTGTTTTTGGAGTAACCTCGCCTTTTAACAACATGAATGTGATATTATGAGCTTCATAACTTAATTCTGGTCTCCGCTTGGGAGGAAACGTTGTCGTATACAACCGTGTGAATCAAAGATGAGTTTGGCTCATTTCTGAGACTTTTAAAATTACATTTCTGGCTTGTGTTTTTTTTCTTCTTTAGAGCGCTTTGATTTCCACCTGCTCCTTTCACTGACATTTCCAGACTCTCCCAAATCTCCCAAATTCAAGGAGACAGGCGATGGGGGTTGGAGCATGATGATGAGGTTTCAGGTTTGAATGTTGTTTCAGGATGTTCCTGATAAATGTCAATAAAGGTCATGAATCACGTAGTGCCTCTAAACGTGTTTATTTAATGTCTGATAATGTTGTAAATATAAAATCTAAAGGTCATGTTGTATCTTGGCAGTTGGCTATGAGTCAGCCTCTAACGCTAACCATCCTCCATCTTCAAATGGGGGTGTTATCAAGAGCACAACAACCCATCCTGGGCAAGCCTGAAAACACATGGAAGAGTGAGGGTGGGGGGGGTGACAGAAATGGCTACTGAGCCGAGAGGTCTGTGTTTGTGCAATTTTTTAGTGACCAACCATCCATCCAACCATGCCCCCTGCTGCACACACACACACACTCTTCATCTCACCCTACAATATCACACACACACACACACGAAAGTTGCCCACTGATGTTCCATGGTGCTCGCTGCCTCAGTCAGCTCTAATGAGGTAGTATTCTCCATCAGTGACTGATTTGTGGCTGTCGCCTCTCATAGATGGAATAGGTAATGTTAACGCCCACACACATACCAAAGCATCACATTACAGACCATGTGATGGTGCTACTGTGTGTAGAAAAACTAGGTATGTCTTTATAGTTAAACCTCTTTTTTTTTTTTAGTTAATAGTCAAACCTCACACTGTGGAAAGCTGTCATGGTGGCGTCATCTCCCCCTGAGAATTCAGAATAGTCATAGTATGTCCATTTGTGTGTTTCAGACACCGTGAGGCATACGGCCTGTTTCCTTTTCTCACATCCCAGATGATGTTGATGCTAAAGCCGCCAGATGTTTCAGCATCACTCTCTCGCAACAAAAAGCCCTGTGACCCTGATTCCGTCTGACTGAAGGGGAGGTGTTTGTCAAGAAATGCAGTTTCTGATCACATTGAATTAGCATGCTTCCAGCAACTTTAATGCCGAACAACTCATGCTTGCGTTTCACTGTGCTCCTCAGCTGTTTTGAGATCAGCTTTCAAAGGTTTGGATCAATGTGAGGATCAGTGGCTTTTACGATTGGTTGCACTTTCACCCTCTTCCTGTTTGGTTTTCTGTGTTTCTGAATCCCTAAAGAAACCCAACATGTAGAAAGAAAGGAAGGAAAGATTGTATCTGCTGCGGCATAAAGAATAAAGTCTTGTGCATTTAAAAGTTTAAAAGCCCATGTATTAGCCCATGTGTTCTTCAGACTTCAGCTCTAAGGAGAAGGCACAGGACCATACGTGTAGCTCTTTAATTTGCAAGCCCTCGCAAGTTAGTGGCAGTTTGTTTGGTTTGTTTGTCTTTTTGTTATTTAGGTGGGGGTATCTAGAGTATCTGGGATATAAAGCAATCCCAGATACTCTAGATTTGGAATGAGAGATTCCTTTTAGATCTGTACCCACCACTTACAGACTACCACTTATATAACTATTTTAAAGCCACTTTGGTCACTTGGTAGCAGAAGAATTCTTCAGCAAGCTGTGTCAGATGTTGTTTTACACAGCATCTGACATGTTATTGCCTTGTTATCGCAAATATATTAGCAACTACTGTAGTTACCAATGTCTTTACACATCCAGCAGACACAGAATAACATAAGCATAACAGAGCCTTTTAGCTCTGTTTTTGGCCTCCACCACCCCCTGTGTCTGTCTGCTGTTTCTGCTGGGCAGGTAGCGCATGGTGGGTTTTTCAGAGCTTTTTTTTTTTTTACTGTAAACAGCTGCCTGCTGCTGAGTGGGGTTTGCAGGCTGTAAAACAAAAAGAGCAAGCTAAAAGAGGCTAAAAAGCTCAGGAGAGATGAAGGGAATTGGTGAGCTGTGTGATTATCTTCTGTGGGCGCGTCACCACAAACAACACATTTCACACAACACATCATTTTATATCCATTGTAAATCTCCTTCGTGCAGCTTTAAATGCAGAACTGGTGTCACAAAGCTTGGTTTCCCAAAACCACAAATCTTGAAGGGAAAATCTTCTTAGGCTTTTTGTGTTTGACCCTTCAGATGCAGCCACTCTCAAAGTAGCAGTCTAGGGATTTGTAGTTCAAGCTCCCGCTGCCTCAAATTCCCAGCTGCACGACAATCAATTGTTTCTGCCTGGAGGTGCGGATGCTGTCAAGCAGCGCTGCCAGTTGAGTCATTTATTGACAGAGGGCTGGCAGCCAACACAGAGACAATTCTCTCTCTCTGTCTCCTGCTGTTCTTATCTGCCTCTCTCCTTCCCATCATTCTCTCTTGCTCTTCTCTCTCCCCCCCCCACCCTCATTCCTCTCACTCAATTTCACTCTCATCGAGTATCTCACTCTATCCCTCTGTATCTCTCTCTCGTCCCTCTTCTTCCCTCCCCTTTCTCTCTTTCTCATTTATCGTTCTTCCACTCCAGAAGCTCTGACACACACACACACACACACACACACACACACCCTTTGTAGCCCGTACAGCTACAGCAGCCAGCCAGCCAGTCGGTTCATTCATCATTCATTTTGCCAGAGCGAGCGACTCATACATCAGGCAGGACTATGTCTTGTGTTTGATGATTGTACCAGTAAACCTAAAGAAGAGGACCCAAAAGAAGCAAAAGACAAAATGTTGAATTAAGCGGAGGTTATTGTTGCGTGGCCACAGCATGACTGCTTACCTGGGCAAAAAGCAGGGTTGCTTTGCGGACCTGGATGGTAGGGGGGACTGTGGGGAGGTGCCATGCTCCTTAAACTGGCATCATCACCACCCCAACAATCGCTACCACCATCACCTGTGCCAGCGGTACCATTATGGATCTGTCCCTGGCGGTGCAACCCTTCCCCAAAGGGGGGGGCGGACGGCGGCATGGCATTTGGACAGCATGTCCTCCAGAAGCCCCAGCCGCTTGGCGGCAGTAAGATCCAAGGGGGGGAGCTGTGACCTGTGGCCCTCTGAGTGTGGCTGCGTCCAGAGCTGGCAGGAGCCCTACCAGGTAAAGCTCTGCTATTATCACAGTACATCAGCCGATGTGTTCATGAGGACTGGCAAGCTGTTGGGTAGACCTCGACTCAGTTTGTGATTCATGTAGTGATAATCTAGAATTAAGGTGAATTATGATGTAGGAGATTGTGTTGCTTTTGGATGAAGGAATCAAATGTTGGACTTTATCAATGGCAGTGCTGCTGACTTCTATCATTGCAAGATGATTGAGATTCATACTTTTCTTACTGTCACAAACTGCAGTTTCTGAGGTTTTCTATTTATTCTGGCAATAAAATAGACTTGAATTAGGCATACTGTGCATTTGTGTAAAATGTTTATTTGACACTTCAAACCTTAAATGCAACCACAGAAAAGCAGGCAGTATAGATCTGAAAGATATCAGACCTTCGTATTCAAACTTGTTGAGAGGCTATAGACCTGTTTTATTAACTTGATAACCCCAGTGATGGTTTCACATGTTTTCCTCCTTTCCTCCAGCTAGGCTTCTATATAGTTGCTCTTTGCCATATCATGTCCAGAAATAAGACTGAAAAGCATTAGTGTTTTGTTACTCCCATCTCCAGCTCCATTAGAGTCAAAATGTTTTTATCAGTGACTGCACTTTGCTTTGCTTTCGTGAAAGATACCTCAAAGTGTGCCTCTTATCTTGTACTGACATCTTGTATCCCATCATTTACTCAAGACAAATCGAGGGTATGGACAAAAGAATAAAAACAACACAGCCATTTCAAATGTGGTTAGGAATTACAATTAGCAACATATGTTAGCCTCGAAAGAGATCAGATCATGGGTGCATCAGTCACCAAACCTGTAATATTAAAACTTGCAATGTGAACAGCCTTGGCAACCTTACTATGCACTCTGTGCCAAACGGGAGAGAATGCACTGCGAAAGAGGAAAAGCATCTACAAATCAAAGCACGAGGACCAATGGTGGAGCTACTCCTCTGTCAATACTTGGCACTCATATTTTAGTTGTTTTTGTGTATTACGCGCACACCCAGTTTCCAAATTTGGAACAGATCTGGAACATTTGATGGCACTGATGAAATTGATTTCAAGGGTGACCGGGTCGACCGGGTCTCAGCCTCGAGTCCATCTCATCAGAAACCAGAGCAATGAACCGAGCTGGTAATCTGCATCTGATTGCCAGAGCAGCTATTTGGTGGGAAGACAGAGATGCAAGATTCCCAAGTGCTGAGAAAAATATGGGTGTGGAACGAATGTCGTGGCGCTATTCTGGGATGTCTTGCCAATAGCCATTTCCTTATCTGCCCAATGGGCTATCATTGGCCGGGCTTTCTTCTTGAAACACATTATTGAAGAAACAATCTTCCTAAATCAGAAACGATTTAATGCATTTTAGTTTGACAGATTGACAACAGGGATTTGACGTGTTATGAAAGCCTCATGGAATGAGCAGGACATTTTGCAGTTGCAAAATAAACGTATCAGTGCTCTCTGGGGGACAAACTATGTACTGTAATGGAGACACAGTGTCTATACCACTTCAAACATATGTTTGGAATTTCTGGAACACCACTTCTTGTTACTTATTGGCTAACATATACTGTGTTCTAAAACAGGTATATATGATACAGATATCCTTATATTGGCTAAGTTAACATAATCAGCAATGAATTAAAAATCCAAGTGCAGGTGTCATATTACTAGCATTGATCTTCCGGACATGCAGCACCTGTTCTCTAGCCGTTGCACTGCCTTTAAAATATTGGGAGCTGGACAATGAGTATAAACTGCAGCGCCGCGGGACCATACGAAGAGAGGAGGAGATAACGTGAAAATACATTCATACTAAAAGCAGACAGCCCGTAATAGTTCTAAACTGTAAAGGCATATTTTTAATGGAAATGCCAAATCTGTCACAAATGCTAAAATAGTTTTTTTCATTTGTTTTCCTTTGCTACACTTTGACGAGACAAATTATGTTTCATTATTTCCAGTCTGACCCCATGGAATCCATCAATATTATCTCTGCTGGCCAGAAGTATGGACAGATCACCTTCCAGTTGGAGCATCGTTTCAATCCCATTTTGAGTTCCCTCATTTATTTAGCTGAGCTTATCTGTCCATTGCTATCACACTTCTCCATTTTTCTTCCCCACACTTTAACCATACGTCTAAAGCAGCCACTTCTCACATTGAGTTGTTGACTATTTTTACATGAGATGCCTGTGAATTATTGATACACTCCCCTGTATTCATGAGCCACTATACTGTACGTAGAGGTGCCACTGAATTATTGAGCAAAACTCAACAAGAGAGCACACGACTCGACTAACGGAATACAAGCAGCTCACTCTGTAACATGTTAAGTGTCTGATGCTGCGTTGTTGGTTCATGCAGCTTGTTTTTACTAAAGGAGTAAGGTTTTACACCTTCCTCGTCATCCACTTACAGCCTTGTTATGTTTCAGCCAATGAATGTGTTGCTTCTGTTCTCGTTTATAAGTAAAGTTGAAAACGCTGTGGCAACTCAGTGGGTTCAATTAGACAATAGCTCTAGTTTCAGTTTCTGTTTTAGTTGAGAGTTTGCTGAATGACATGCATGAGAAATTAACCATGTAGGAGGGCATCTGGCCTGAAACCGTCAGAGAGCTGCCCCAATTAATACAACACTCTGCATTTGCCTTTAGTTAGACTATAGCAATGAACTGTGAATGTTTTGTTTTTTTTCTGCGCTGGCAGATTTCCAATTGATAATTCAAAATGCTTGAACTGTGCTATCATCCCTGGTATCGCCTTTTAACATATCATGCACAGTGTTGCGATGCTCCTGGACCACTGGCTTAATGCGTTGTTAGAGGCAGTCGATCACGTGGCGATGTTAGGAAGCATGAACAAGAAGAGAAATGAGCCTAAGTGCAGTTGAGCATGCAATTTATGTGCACAGTTGAGTGGCCATTACCTCTCGGGGGTCCGTGTGTGCGTACATGTGGATTCGTAGTGGCATTGGTATCCATGTTATGTGGTAGTAGGTACAGTAGGGAATAATAGTGCCAAGTGAAAATTCAAATTTTTGTAGTATCTTTTTCCTTTTTTGCAGCTTTTCAGCTTTGCTTTAAGACATTGAATTACTTAATATGACTTTGATTTCTTTTTCACAACCATGCAGTAGGATATTGCTTATGGGGCTTCACATGCCATTATATTGTGTTGTTTGAAGTCAGAGTTGAGTCCATTGTTGACGTGCTAGCCGCTCTCTCCGAGATTGGCTGTGAATGCATTCATATGATTAGTGTCCGTGCGCGGCAAGCAGCAGCGTCTTAATCCCTCTCATTATTCTTCTCACAAACACCATTTTCCTCCAATCAGTTTCTGACTTTCGCAATCCTGCACAGCTCTACTGTGACCGTTCTCTTTGTGTTAAATTCACTGAGTCAGTCAGTCTCTATGTCAGAGTTGCACACAACTCAGACTCGCGTATTTGAAAATGAGCCGCAGTAATTTAATAACTCCCATGAATTTAAATGCTTCAGGATTAGGCTTCATGATGCTGCATATGAATGTCGTGGACAAACTGGGGGACACTGGTGTTAAATCTAGAATTTATAATAAAAGATTAACGCATTAAATGTATTCTGAACTCTCAAAAGAATGTCTTTTTCTAAGAAGGTAAATGTTTTACAATTGCTGTGCATGGGAGGACAACCCAGCTCCAAATCAATGTTAACATGATGAGGTTTTTATTGTTTTGATGGGGTAGAGATTAGAGCAGAAAGTTAACAGGGGTGACAGAAGACCTTACCAAGGCAATATATATATATATATATATATATGACAGAGGGAAATTTAAAGACCCATGAGTTCACTCTGTCTTCTTTTACATCCACTAAAAGTGATGACTGTTTGGATCTAATTTGTATTCACTAATCTGCAAAACTACTGATTAATTGATTTGAGCTCACTTGGATAGCAGAATCAGAGCGAGCGTGAAAACATGCTGACGGAAGTATTTTAGCGATAGGCGCACTGCATTATTCATTTGACTTGAAAATGATGATAATTTGTGGTAATTAAAACTTTGGAGTGTGTGGATAATTCTTGCTGGAAAGTCTTCCTCATTCCAAGTAATCATTGTGACATTTCAGTTTGGCTTGACTCAATGCCTGTGGTTTCTTCTTAGTTTACTTTGTTTTATTTAGTGTTCTTTCAGCCATTTGGGTTTTGTCTACATCTTTTACGGTGCGTTCTCTTTGCTGAGGTGTATCTGAATTGGCTTCTCATAGATCAGCTGTCAAAATGCTTTTGTACATTTGCCTGCCCAGGGACCGCTGATGAAACTGAGCTATTTATCTGACTCTGGGACAGTCAATGACAATGTCAGTGTCAAATAAACAAATATTTTCCTCAGATTATTGCTGATGACCAAAATAAACCACTCAGACCTTCTTCTATTTCAAATCAGATAAAATGTCCCTTTATTTTCCAAATGAGGAAATTAATTTATTTAGAGGTGCATACAGGGGTGAGTAGAGAACAAAAGGTAACATAAACAATAAATCCAATCCATAAAATTAACCATATATCGGCCTATTACGGTTCCAAACCACCCATTCTCCCTAAATAAAAATATCCTCTCAAATCAAGCACAGACACACACACACACTTTTACCGACACACATAAGAGCAACTATGACAAGAAAAATAAATTAAGAAAAAAAACTCGATGTAATCCATAGGTTACGAATTTTTTATCATTTGCTTTAACGTTTTTGCACACAGTTTCAGCATAACAGAAAATATATCTGGCTTAGTTAAATCAATTGAAATGAATGTTACCATAACATGACCGTTCATTATTAATGCACACAATCATCTTTTGCACACAATATGACATATAATTTGATATGCATTACATTCTTTTTATTAAGATTATTCACAGGAGAATGATGAGCCCTTTCTTGTGTGGTTGCCCTTGTTTGTGGGAGTTCTATTTTATCTGTTGGGGACAAAATCAAAGGACAAATTTCAAAGGAATCTCCAAGTGCATCCTTGGGCGTGTCCTGAAGTGAGTCTCATACAGCAGGCTCGTTGTTTACATACTGTAAACTGAACTGATGTCAATCTGATGTTCGGTCACTGCTCACATGTTGTGGCCAAAGCAGTTCCTTTCTCGGGAGTCCTGCCTTTAACCATCTGCTCATTTCCTACCAGGCCATCAGCAGAAAGCATTTTGCGTTCACTATGTGACCTTGGTTTCATTTCGTGCTGCACAATTTACGACTGGAATATTATTACCTGACCGGAGGTCAGACGGCTGTTTTGACAGTCTTGCCACTGGTGTGGTAACATTTTTAACATGTACGTTTATCAGGCAATCATGGCACATTTCAACACTAGCTGCTATCCTGTACGAATCATACATTCTGCAATCACAATGTGTTTGCTGTCAGTAAGGTGTCCAAATTGCATATCTTCACGATACCAGCTTACGACCTCCACTCGTTTACTACCCCCTCTTGTTAAACCCATTCAGCTATAATAACTGTATCCGAGTGCTGTCTGTGACAGGGGAGTGTTTCTGGTGCCATCCAGGCAAATGGAAGTCTGTTCAATTGTTTATGATACAGAGATCCACAAGCTTGACCCCTGGATACATTTATGGACCTAAAACCTAGGTGTCCCCCTCCCCTCCTCCTTGTCTCTCTGTCTCTCTTACAGGCCAGCCCTGCCCCGATAATCGTCAACACAGACACTCTGGAGTCCGTTCCTTATGTGAGTTCAAGTTTTTGTCTCTTTTTTGAATGCACCTATTAGTCTTTTTCAGTAGATCAATACCTCCAGCAGATTAAAGCACACTTGAGTAGGAGCCCATTAAAAAAAAAAAAGAATAAGTCTTATCCTTTCATGTCCACTACTGAGTTTGAGGTAAGATAGTATGCGTGGTGTATTAGTACATTTTGATCGTGTAACTGGCATTCCCCAGTTGACTGCCTTCCCTGCTCTCCCCTTTCCTCAATCTTACAATTCCATTTTTGAACACTTCCAATGAACTTCCCCTCCCATCTCCATTCCTTCCCTCTACTGCCCCTTATACATTTTATGATTCCTTTTTAAATATTTTACATATCTTTTATTTACTCTTTTACTTGCTCTGTAAAGCAACTTTGAATACCTAGAAAAGCGCTACACAAGTTTAATTTCTTCTTCTTCTTATTATTATTATTAAGTTATCTCAGTAAAACAAATGAGGTTGCAGTGCTGAATAATTGATTGTTGTCATTAATATAAGACCAGCACAAGACTTTCACCTCTAGCACTTTTCGCAGTATTTTACATCAAAACAAATAAATGAAGCTGGGGTGCAGAGCAGAAGTTGAATAAATAACAAATGCTACTCAGGGTTTGAGCTCCAAGAGGTGGTGTACTGAGGTGTACTTCATTAGAAGGTCTTCACAGTTGTCAGCTATTTTAACAATTAAAGATGCTTTTCTGATTTGTGAAGGACAGGAGAGCATAGACCTCAGCCTCTTTATTCCTGCCAGACAACATCCCTAACTTGTATTTGTTCATTCTTTGTTGTGATGTGATAGAGCGTTGTCCATCAACTGGAGAGTCAAAATCATATAATAACATCTGATAAACTCTGCTTCTGTCACTGCTGTTTCTTATTTAGTCTTCAGGTCTTGTTTGCTTCTACAATCATATTGAGTCACAATAATAATATCTGATGCTACTCAAAAATGACTTGGAATTTTATATGCAGCATGGCATATGCTTGTGTGCTATTCCTGTATAAATGCATAATGACGGATTAGTCATCTCCGTGAGAGACTAACTCCTCTGTAGCTAACCTCCATGTTGCAGAAATGTTGACTAAGGTGGGGCCTATTATATTATAGGCCCCGCCTTAAGGGAAACATTTAAATAGTTTCAGAGCAATGTTTGAAGGACTGAAAATAGAGTGAATGTCTTGACACAATCTTTTTTCGGTTTCCTCAGGTCAATGGCACAGAAATTGAATATGAGTTTGAGGAAATCACTCTAGAGCGGGTGAGTATCTCAGATCCCACAGCTGTGTTTAACCCCAGAAAATCTATGAGAACAATGGTCTGGTTTAAAAGAAGACGCAAGGCAATGACAGAGCGAAGTTAAAGTGGATACTAAGGAGGAGTTTTGACAGCTCCAATATGATCCGGAGCAGAGACCAAGCCAGACCAAAGGCAGATGTGATCTCCACCAACCAACACTAGGAGCCTGCACTGGGGCGTCGGAGATTTAAAACAGATAGTAGTCAGCCTCCATCTAAACCCTAGGACTTCCATTATTTACCATCAGCTGTCAGATGATGGCCAAAACCATCTTGTGTAGTCTCTGAGCACAGACAGACCTGTGTCTGGTCCTCTCAAGTTGACGCCCTGGAGAACTGAACAATGTCTTTCGATTCAGCGTTCCCGGCAGTGAGGCCCTGCAGGGACGCTCAGTGGGTATCATAATCAAGTGAAGCTGCTCAAGCTGCTATTCCCATTAGTAAACAACTTAATCAAAGGTTGAATTTCATTTTGTGAGTGGGCATCCAGGGGATTTTATATTGCCGAGCTGACAAAGTGCAGCTCCTGCTCTGAAAGACATGGTGTGATCCTGCTGCCTTATAAATACAATATTTCATAGTGAAGTCACTGACCTGGACTTACAGCACGAGCCATTTTGCCAAAGCAAACTGAAGACTTAACACCTCTGACTACTTTGTAATCACACTGAGAGCAGTGACACTATAAAGTCATACTGTTAAATCATGCATCGATATTTCATTGATTTTGAAAGAAATTGTTACTTGGGCTTTTCCACCGAATAAAATGTCAACATTTAGAAAAGCCTGCTAAATGCATACTTCAGAGGCAATGAGAATGCTTGCAAGGATGGTTTTTCGTCGTTTGCACAGTGCTGTCAAGCAGTACGCAAGATTTAGTTTATCCAGTGTGTCAGTGGTTCCCAACCAACAGATCTGAAAGCTAGAAATGAGTTCATTAAAAACTACAACAACAAAAAAAAAGCGTTCACATATTTCTGTTCAGGGAGAAAATAAACTCACGAATAAGAGTGCAAATTGGTGTGATGCTGATCCTCAGTGTACTCTACTTATTGTCACAATAACCAGTATACTAACAGCTGCCATAGGTAGTCAGCTGTAACACCTGAACACCACCGGCTGTGATTGAGACTGTGTGAAAACTAGCCAGCAAGGGAGAAGTCAAAATAGAGAGCTAAAAATAATGGATAAATGGTTGAAATGTCGAGCTTCTGCCACTCCAAGTGGGAGTTGTACAAACTCAAACTTGACCAACCTAACGAAAAAAAATGAGTCCAAGCCTAAACATTGACAATTCCAGGATGATGTAACAATATCATTTTTTATATAAGTAATAGTGGTAAAAAGACCTTGTTATAAAATCAGTTTCAATGAGCACATTTGGAACATGACGGTGGTGTCGAAGAACGGGTACTTGAGATCATTTCATTGCATTTGAAATAGTTTAGACTTAAACAAATGGGAACCACAGCTATATATAAATACTTAAGGAAAACAGCACATGATACAATAAATGTGCCATTGTGTGCACCGTGCACTGCTGGACACTTGTATCAGCATTAGCATTAGCTACAATGTAACAGTAACAAAAGATTGGCTTTTTTCTCTCCACTGAAATTAACAGCAGCAGGAATTGTGTTTTCCCTGCTACATCTGCAAGTTGACGGTTTCTGTAATAGAATGCTATAACACAGTGCTATAACGGAAGACAGTCGTCCTCACACTGTGTTAGAAACATGCAGTTGATGTGCTGGCGTTTTGGAACACTACATAGAGAATAGGTTCTGCCTGCAGAGACCCTGTTGTTACTGACTGCTTTCCATCGCTGCAGGGTAACTCAGGATTGGGCTTTAGCATCGCCGGAGGGACAGATAATCCACACATCGGTGACGACCCCGGCATCTTCATCACCAAGATCATCCCTGGAGGAGCTGCAGCAGAGGATGGACGCCTGAGGTCAGTCGCTTACACTTCCCCTGCCAAGGGAAGAGACAGATAGAGTTTTCCGATCAGACAGGAACAGGTTATTTTTTTTGTGAAACTTGTAGGTCTAAAAGAAACGTCAGAAAAGAAATCTCCTCTCACCACTCACGGGGAACTGGAGATATCACTGCTTACTCCTCCACTACTGCACTAATGATCTACCCTCAAAAATCCATAATTGAATACATATTTGAAATATTATTTTTCTGTTGGTATCTCATGCATTTTGAAGTGTATTAAGGACTAAAACCTATGAATCCTGAACTCATTTTATCTTTATAAACAAATGATAATTTTAATTACTTCTGTACAGTAGCATGTTTATTTAATCTCAAGAGGGGTTTGGCATATATTTCAGCAGCTCTTTCCAATTACAATCCACAACAATAAACCTTCAGTACTCTGCAGCATCAATGCTTACTGAGCTCTGAAAGACTACACACTAAAGCAATTGTCTATATTACTTAAGGGTGACCCACCATCTGTAACATCCTTATTAAATGAAGAGAGGGGGTGGGGATAAGTTTATCAAAGAGGCAAGGACACAACCTGAGCTCCTTTATCACTCTCCTGGAGTGAAAGGCTTACCTAAGGGAAAACGTTCCCTACACAGTACTTGACATCTTGGATCTTAGCTAGTTTAGTAACAAATGTGAACACTTTTACTTTAAGTATGAATCTAGAGAGCCACCTCCTCTTCTTGCATTCTTCATTTGGGATGGAAATAAAGTAACGTTGGTTCAGCACGTCAATCAAAGGTAGGTGTGAAGCAGGAACCCCTCCACAATTAGGATGTGAGTCCCCTCTTCCTCCTCCTTATGGTCAGGCTTTGGGAGGATCTCAGTAGGGTGTTATTAACGCCATGTGACTTCTCAAACTTAACCGGGTTCTCATCGTGGCGTCCATGTCCAGAGCAGTAATGACTTGAAGAAGCCATCCTGATGTACCACACAACAGTTGGGCAGGTTCTTGATCAGTCTGTTGGTGAGGGTGGTTCCATTGGTTACGCAGCCAATGATGTACTTCGGGTTTTCGGGATGGTCAAAGCCCGCGAAACATCGCTGAGAGTTCAAAAACATCAATAAACCGGTTCAGGATCAACGATGAGACGAGAAGAAAGCTTAAAAAGAGGAGGTTGCAGCAGGAATCGTACTACTTGATTCCTCCAGTTGTTATCCAAGAAGCAGCATTAGAACGTTCCGCTGTAATTACAACCGTAAGAAATGGGTTGTACGTGTATATATCGTTAATCCTTACCTTTTTTTATTATGTACTACTAGATAAGACAGTTGGAGTTAATCTAAAATATATGTTGATCTAGCACTATTGACAGCTAGGAAATGCATTGCTATCCACCAGAGATCTACAATTTTGCCAACAGCAGTCACAGTGGTGGATTGACTATCAAATTATGTGACAAGGCTCATGGTGAAGGGAATGTTTTGATTATGATTTTTTCTTTTTTGGAAACCTTTCTAAACTATTTAACAAAGAAAGAAAATCTGAATCTGGATATACAGTATAGACCGTATAGTGATAATTATTATTTATGTATTCCATTTGTCAGACCTTGTACATCGTAGTCCATGTTATATATGATATTATTTGAATGGGTCAATGTAGACGTAATTCCTTAATAAGTTCAATAATGGATAGGCATTGGGTTGTATATGCATGTGTCTGTATGCATTCTCTCCTTTTTAGAGGAGCAGTGATGGATAATGCTGGTTTTGGTTGCAGGCCTGTTCTTTTTCCAAGCTGCAGCTCTGGAGCATTACTGTCACAGCACAGATGCTAGAGAGGAGCGTAATGCATGCACAGCGTCAATCTCGAGCAGAAGAAGCAGGCCCGGGCATAAATCACACTTAGCCAAATTGATGGTCACCCAGTCCAAGGTGGGCAGCAAGACTAATGCGTTATGGATGGAGGGGAAGTCAGATCTCTGTGAGGAAGGAGGCCTGATAGGGATTTAGTTAGAGAACATTATAGACGCCACACACCCTTCCTGTCGCTGCTCTGGGACACTGTAGCAGAGCACTAAGCATACTAATGCACTGGCTCGGCTTAAGGGATTGCTTGGAGTATTTTAAGTGTTTCTCATGGAGGCCGTTGTTTTGGACAGGTAAAACCATGGATGCAGTCAGCACTAAACCCACAACAACCCCACCATCTTCATCTCTGAAAGATGTCTTTAAATAGAACCATTTATTCATTTATTTGCTCTCAGTTAGACTTTTCTCACAATGTAGAGCCTTTTTAGAGCAGCTTTTATTGGCTGTTGTTCATTTAGTGATCACCAACAAGAGTCCGTTGTTTACCTGTAACATTAAGTGCACAATAAATAGGCACTACCTTAATGTATTGGTACCGTCTGAATTATGAATGTATTCTGTATCTGTATCCTTAGTACTTTTGAAACAGAAGAAAATTTAAAATATAATTTTAAACATTTAATGATTTTTTTTGTATGCTAGAAGACAGTTTTTCACTCTGTTTCCCACTGGTGGAAGTATGTATGCATCAGATTTAGTGTGTGTGTGTGTGTGTGTGTGTGTGTGTGTGTGCTGGGTCCCAGCTGGTCCCTATGAGCACCCCCAGGAGAGTTGTGTCCTTGAGTGCCCGGGCATGGATGTTTTGGTTGACACCTTAGGGGAATTCAAAAACTGAGCCGCTTGCTGACTCTGATTTTTAGACACATGTGTGCCCGCCAACAAGCAAACACTCACTCGAAGTCTAACCCACTCGGTCTCTCTGTCACACATCACAGACATACATATACATGAAACGTGTATAATATGCACAACAGTGCTTAAACTCATAAACTCATGTATGAACACATTATTTATGCATTATAATATTCAATTCAATTAAATGTTATTTATATAGCCCAATATCACAAATCACAGTCTGCCTCAAAGGGCTTTACAGTCTGTTTAACATGTGACAGCCTCTGTCCTTAGACCCTCGATTTTAAGGAAAAACTACCCAAAAAAAACAGACATGCAATAGATGTCATGTGTACAGAATAGATTCACAACAGAAGATCATAGTATATAAAACTGTAAAGACAAACTGTAGGTTGTAAAACATAAGTCATGTTGCCAAGGTAGAGCTAATTTTAACTACTTAATATACTGTTATTTAGTTTGATTTATAAGAATGCATCATATTTTTCAACCTGATCAGCATGTTTTACATGTAAAATGTTGACCTGAAAACTAACTAGTAACTAAAGCTGTCAACATATGTAGTGAAGTAAAAAGTACAATATTTCTGTCTCACACTTCTTCAATTCAACCTATTCTGTGTTTATTTGTGTGTGTCTAAGTTGCTGTTTTATAGGCATAAAATTGTTCTTGTCCAACTACTAAACCCTGTCTCATCTTAATTGTGATACAACGGCTCTTAATCAAAATAGTCAACCTCATGTGCTTCCAAAAAAGCTGAAGTTTTGCAGCTTTAGATAGAGATTGACTCTCAAAAAAAGCCTGCAGGTAAAACGCTTTTCCCAAGGGGGCTGCTGTGCATCTGCCTGCAAACACTCGCCTCACACTTAAAACATGCTATCAGTTTTAGAATGAAATAGTGTGAGTGCAGCCTTGCTCTTAAACATTACCAATAATTATCATCACTAATCCGCACTGTTCCTCTCCCAGAGTAAACGACTGCATCCTGCGGGTGAATGATGCAGATGTGTCGGAAGTTACGCACAGCAAGGCAGTGGAAGCGCTGAAGGTTGCCGGTTCGATTGTCCGGCTGTACGTGCGGCGCCGCAGGCCAATGCTGGAGACCATTATTGAGATCAAACTCATCAAAGGACCAAAAGGTGGGCTCAGACACACACACACATACAGTCCTGCTAAGTCAGTCACACACAGATTGATTGTGACTAACAGTTGACAATATTCACTTCTGCCCTGCGGTTGATGCTCATCTAAATACTTTCATGGGGAGCGATAATCAGATTGATTCAGTTTCACTGGTCATTGTTACTGCAGAGTTTTGCTGCATCAGTAGAAAAAAATGGCAGTACATCATGTTGCATCATGTCTAACATAAATGTGTCATGCACACAACCCAGCAACTAACCTACTACTGTCATATATACAAACACACACACACAGGGCTTGGCTTCAGTATTGCAGGTGGAGTTGGAAACCAGCACATCCCTGGTGACAACAGCATATACGTCACCAAGATAATTGATGGCGGGGCAGCACAGAAGGATGGCCGGCTACAAGTTGGAGACAGGTTGTTAATGGTGAGTACTCAAATGAGTTCCATTTTAAGAGCTTGCAGAAGGATATAAAAATACAGCATGCCTCAAATGAACCTCAGTTGGAAAACATTGGAATATTAAATAGCACAAAAATGGCCAGCCCACTAGAGTCACTAGAAAGACAGAAATCACTCTCCACTGAAATATAAGTCAGGTGATAAACATGACCTTTGTGAAGCTTAGAATTGTTGTTGGCTCAGTGTCTGAGATAGGTTTATTCAACTGTATATAATGTTCATACATTTACAAATGCTGTGATTATCATGATTGAACTTGAACGTTATCACTCTTATATTTAGTGACAACTACAGAAATATAGTCCCCGATGGCCTCTAATGTCTATGAAATGAGTCTCCGGGCACACATTTTGAAATCAAGAAAGTGGCAACCTACTGGCTCAGTAGTGTCACAGCAAGCTTTCTCTTGAGGAGGGCATCCCTTTTGCTTAACCAGCACTTAATTTAATTACCTTCCTACTGTCGTGTTCTCACCGCAACGCCATCTGTCATAATCCAGTCTCCCGGAGGCCGCGAGCACACTGGACTAATCTGAATAGAGCAGTAAGGAAACGCAAGGGAGCCTCTAAAACTCCTGATTGAACCAACGAGGTCTATATCTGTGTCTGGGCAGGTGAACAACTACAGCCTGGAGGAAGTGTCTCATGAAGAGGCTGTCGCCATTTTGAAGAACACGTCAGACGTGGTCTACCTAAAGGTGGGAAAGCCCACCAATGTCTACCTTTCAGATCCCTATGGGCCTCCTGATATTACACACTGTAAGTCCTCACCTCTTTTGTTTGATTAGTCGTCCCTTGACTTGTCATCTGTCTGCAGAGATCATTATTCATTAAATGTAAAATATGTCTAATTGTTTCATGTGTCACCTATTAATTATGACAGATTTGTGTGCATATCTGATGTATGACTATGAATCACTTACCACACATTACCAAACAATTGCCTTTTTACATGTCTAGCAGAAACAGAGCAACATTAGTACTGACTCGAGGTCATGTTTCTGTCCACCTGATGGATGTAAGTCCAATATTCAGTCTCTTTTTGGATCGGTTTGATCTCCACCAACTGCTGAGAAAAAGTTCTGGCTCTTTAGCTGCTAAATGCTCCACTATGTTCACAAGCTAGTCTCTAACTTTGTCTTTTTGCTGAGCAGGTAGTGCACAGTGGATTGTTCAGAGCCCTTACGCTAAAAGCAGCTGCCCGCTCTTGCTAAAAATGGGGTTGATGAGAACCCTGAGACTGAACAATACAGTAAATGTTATGTTCAACCAGATCAACAAGCTAAAAGAGGCCAAAACGCTCCATTGAACTTTAGAATCAGATGATCATTCACTTTACTCAACCTCTTTAATTCACTCTCTGGGCTTGTTACACATTTTCCTGTGAACATATAAAATGCCAACATTATTCGCTCCTAATTATTCAACAAAAATTTTTCACTGGAAAATCTGTTCATAACACTCACTTTATCTTTACTGTTAAGTTACACATAGGGAATTCCTTTGAAGCTATACAGTAGGGCTTTCACTTGCATACTGTCTTTTACATAGTAATAGAGAGGTTCTTTTGTTCTTTTTAGAAGTAGATTTTTATGCTAGAGGATCACTCTAATTGGAACTAAATGACAATAAAAAATATTGAAAATTAGAAATGCAAAGTGTGCAGGAATACTCTCTTGGCATCATGGAAATGTGTCAGCTAGTTTGTTTAGTTTGTTTATGTAGCTTCCTCTCTGTTTTTACTTCCTCCACAGCTTTTTCTCCAGCCATGGAAAATCACATCTCCTCCCCCATCAACAGTGGCACTCTGGAGTACAAGTCTGGTGTCCTCCCCATCTCCCCCGGAAGTTATTCCCCCCTCCCTAAGCACTTACTGGGGGAAGAGGATATAAACAGGTTGGATGGTTTTTCCTTCTTACGGTAATTACCTCCCTTCCTACCAGACGACTAGAACTACAGGTAGAAGCTTTGTCCAACCCGCTCCTCCTGTCTCCGCCTTGTCCCGACTGATCTGTGTTGGTGTTAGGAGCATCTGTTGTTTTTGGTTTTCTTTTAAACCCGCTAATCCCAAAGTCTCTGTCCAGTTTTCCCCGCAGTGTTTTTCAAAGATAGCCTAAAATAAAATTAAAAAAAAAAAAAAAGAGTTTTGGGACCATAAAGGTGGGTTCCTTGATCCCATTACAACATTACGTTCTGATGACATTTACTGGAACAAATTTATGAAATAAAGGGTCCTCAGAAACAGCTATTTGAAAACCACTGGTCTGCTGTAGTCCTTTATTTATGTTGTGGTGTGTTGTGTTTGCGGCTGACTGTCGTGTTTTATGATTTCTCTCTGGACAGTGTGTTGCTTAGTGCCATTGTGACGCATGCCTGTAAACCATTGGAGCATCAAGCAATGGCTTTATAATCAAACACAACGATAGAGAACGATTTTGAGAGACAACAGTGTATCCGTCTATCTTGCCTGTTTCTGTGGTATGATGTGGCATCGGAGGCGGATGTTGACTTACAATTTAATTTGTATTTCCCTGGGATCAGTTGAGTTTTTTGGGTTGCTAAAAAAGCTGCCATAAAAAAAAACAAAAAAAAAACAGGTTATATGATTTAAGATGACTCATGGCACATGCTAATTGTTGGAACCTAGTGAGTCTGCTCAGGAGCTGATAGGAAGAATCCTTTGTCACGTCTGTAAAGATAAGCTACGCTCACTAATAGGCTACACTGCTACAACCGCCATTTTTATTCAGCAGTGCAGGAAAGTGATGGCGACTGCAAGTTGGGCAGGCCTAGAAGTTTATGTATGTATGTGTGTGTCGGTTGAAAAAGCTATTAACCAGCAGCATAAATCAGCTGTGAGGACTTAAATATGCCAGAAACGTTTACAGCATTTGGGAGAGCTGTGATAGTGTACAGCCCAACACGGTACTGTTAATATTTTTGGAAAGATAGTTATTCTAAAGAAATATTAAATAAAAATGAATATTTTTTTGTGACATATCTTTTTTTTTTACTTTTTGGTTCTTAATGAACAGTGGAAATGGGAAGAAAACCCAGTTTAGAACTTACATGAGCTCTGAAAGTTCCAGTTTATTCTTTGACAGTCAAAAACGTCGGTTGTGTTTGCCCTCTCTGTCTTTTCCCCCGTTGCTTATGTAGTTTTCTACCTGTTGGCTTTTCAGCCTCTCCGCTATGACAGCTGCTCCCAGTCCAAACAGAAGAAAGCTTAAGATGTCTTACTGGAGTGAGTCACAGCCAAACATTAGCGGCTCCCCGCCTCAGCTGCCCGAACACCTAATCCCAAAGCAAGCTGCCATAAGGCTTCGGACCAAATGGGCCCAAATTTCCTATCAAGTCAAATCTGAGAGTAAAGCTTTTGTCTTTCTGCTCAGCCAGAGGTATTGCCAGAGGTGGTTGTTCCCCTTGCTGCTTGTCAAATAGTTTTTGATCTGAGTGGCAGCCTCAGCTGGTCTATTTATTGGTTATATGTCATGGCATTTGAAGAATGATAGATTAAAGCACATTTTTAAGCAGCACAACAAGGAAAATAGGTGGATATCACAATGAGCAAATGGATACTCCTTAATGCTTCTTTGTTAGATTAGGTCACTGTGTTCTATGGCAAGAATTATGTTGTGTTGTCATATTCCATTTGCAATATAAAGGCCGGTAGACGAATATTGCAGCAGAGTAATAAAAAAAAAAAGCTCATTTAACTGAAGGACCCCTGTGTTAGCTTTATTGAGTGAAGGATTAGTCCTCCATTATCTTTAGAGTTAAGAGGTTTACTATTTGCTCTTGGCCAAGGTGCATCCCTAATAGCCTTTGAGATTACCTTGCTGACCTAGTGTAGCACTCTGACAGTAGCTCTTGCCACTCTTCTTCACTGCCATCATTACACATACAGCAAGCAGTGTGAATGCTAGCCAAGTAGAATGATTCAAAAGTTGTTCTGGCAACTCAGACCTTCGTTCACTTACTTACCCTAGATACCGTGTGCTCAGTAAAATGCCTTAGTTCTTTGGCTGTTATAGGGCGTCAAGTCCAAATATTAGGCAATTTACTGCTGTCCAAACCCATATGAAGCTCAACATGTTGTTTGCAGATATTTTCACCTTATTGCCCCTTATTTGAAACTTATTTTAGTGGAACAGCTACTTCAGATCATCTCCACAATACTCCACAGTTATCCTTTGAAACAGCAGCGTGTTTGAGATCCTGTTGTCTCCTCTGACACCAATGCCTTGATTGCACCGGGCAAGGCTGCGTCGTGTTCTGGCTGCGACGCGGCCGCTGGACCTGATCGGGGTCACTCTAGACAATGCTTGTGATTCCGCCAGCCGGGCAGGAAGTCAGACACAGGAATGGCATAGAGCATCAGGGCAGTTTTCAAAATAAAACACCCTTATCGTATATATCAATAATAAACTAAATTAAAACGAACAAAAAAAAATAAACACTGAACTACGTAGCCTACATACCTATGGTAGAAGCACAAAAATCGAGGAAAAATGACCAGATCAAAAAAAACCTGAGCAAGTCAACAAAATCGGGCAGTCAAAACGCTCCTCTTCCCGGTGGGTTATGACGCCGTGTGGAGGCAAAACAAAAGCATGTCACAGACGTGATGTTAAAGAGCCGTGCCTGGAATCATGGCATAATAGTCAGCTACGTTTCTGACTGCTGCATTGCATCACATTTGCCTTGTAGTTTGAAAAGAAGTTCAGAAATGCACTAACCTACTGTACTTTCAAGCGCCTGAACTCCCAAACCTGACTGAATTAAATGCTAATGAATAAAAGTACAAGAGTGAAGAACCGCGCCCCCACAGGCCAGCTTTGGTCTGAACTGGACTGACTGGCTGCCCTCAGCTCAGCTCACTACAGTATGAATGATTCAGCAAGAGAAACAAAGCCAAGTTTTCAGACCTCTCTGGCTCCTGCATCTCACCAGTGGCTCATTATTGAGACTCAGTACAAGCACAGAATGCAGGAATCAAAGTAGAATACAGCTGGTATAAAATATTTGGTTCTAGGCTTGTTTTTGACCACTTGCTCCAGTTAAATATACGACATCATTTACATTTCTGATCTCTGACCTTTGACATGCCTTAAGCATCGACCCTGCAGTGTTCCTCAGTCTATTGTCATTTCTTTTTGCTGTCTGAAGAAAAACACTGTGCAAGCAAATGAAGTGACCTAATTTTGTTTGGTGTCCTGAGACATTCCCTCGTACTTTCTTTGATAGCACTGCCATGTTGGTTCAACCAACCAACATGGACAGGGCATGTTGTTGAAATATGATTAGTGAAACACCCTTGCCTATGGGCAAGTGATATCACCAGATGCAGTAGAGGGTAAACCCACCCAAACTCTGTTTAGCTCTTTATTTTAGGCTTTATAAGTCCCACCTATTTCTTGAGATGCTTAACTATTAAGGAGGACTATAGTGTGTGAAATAGTGTAGCTGTCATTATGATGATACCAGATAGCTTTAGGTCTACATTTACAGAGTTGCTTGGTGAAGAAGTTTTCATGTTTGAACTGGATGCATACACACAACAGTTGGTCACAGAGAGAGAGAGACGGAAAGCAAGAGGAGGATGAGGAAGAGAGAGGTGTGTCGGTTTTGTGGTGCAGTATGCCCAGGGCAGGCCGCACAGTGACATCACAAGTCTTGTCATGCGACACTGTGTGTGTGCGTTTGTGACTGTAAATGAGCTTGTGTGTAGACAAGACCTGCATTATTATCCATCTACTCTAATCCTGTCTGCAACAGTATGACTACCAGCATCACATCAACAGAAAACACACACACAGAACAGTGTCTCAAACACACTCATTATGCATAAACCACTCCTTTCCAAACTCACATACTGTACTGCATGCTCCAGTTAACACAGCTGAATCCACATCAGGTCACAAACAGCAGACATGCACACACTGAGTGTTCACTGAATGTTCAGCCAACGATATGAATTTGCAGTGTGTCTGCAGCAGATTAGCATTGCCTCTCCACGCAGGCACACTGTGTATGAGCTAACACACTCCGATGTTTTGCGATGATGTGGTTGATGACTCTATAAATCCCTGACATGGACATTCACTTCTGTACTTTCAAGGACGTGGCTTTTTCTGTTTTCGGTTTCCTCATTTTGTTCCATGTAGCATGCCTCCAAGTGTTTGTTTGATCAGTGTCTTAATGTATAAGCAAATCAAATGTGTGACTGTGAATAGAAAAATACCGTGTTTTATTATAAAAGAGGGTGATCAGTGGTCGGTTATCAAACGCTTACTTTTTCCATCCTATTAGAAATCCCTCGCTAGATGACGGGGAGGGTCACAGGTTTGATTCCCAGCACTTCCAGTTGAGGTGAGATATTAAGTGTACTCAGTCACCTACTGCATGCTCGCATGTACGTCAACACATGTTTTGTGTCGCAAGGTATCGTTGGACATCATGACACTTTTCTAAGCACCCGCCCCTGTCCCTTCATTTTGTTTTGGATGCCTGACTGAATGTTACGAAGACATGCAGGAGTACCGTTGTAACGTTTCTGCCTAAACCGTCCTCCTCAGAGATAGCCTTTCTATTATCTAAAAGATATATGGATTCTTGACTTTTTAAAGTTATCATGCATGCTTATGTTGTACAACGTATATTAAGTTAGCCAAAAGGGAAGAAGTTTTAACATTTGCTCTTGAAGAGTGCATGTCTCCAATAGATCGCTCTGTCTTGTGAGCATGCTAACACATTAAAGTGAGAATATAACATTTGAAAGAATAAAAAACACAATACTTCTCTTACAGTTAAAGAGTTGAATTGATAAGCAATGAATCACACTCTTGCTCAATCCAGTACACTAAGGGATTTTGCTGCTACAGTCTTACTTGGTCTGGTATGACAACTAGCTTATGGTGGCTAATGTTAGCAAACTTTCGATACATATTGCTGTATAACTGACATTCCTGAGTCAGTTCACTGGCTTTATGACTATTCGCTACCTTTAAAGTACGTTTTAGCAATTATCCTGTACTTGTTTCATGCGGCCACAGTGGCCGAGGTTTTGCATAAATTGCATAATCTGGCTGTAAGAGACATATATAGTAAGTAATCACAGGTAACTAACAATATCCATAAAATGAATATTAACCTCCTTGCCAAACCAAAATTCTATATCTATGATTATGGCTTTGATATATATCTATATATGTATCAAATGTATGCCATAGCAGTCATATCTCTTTATTTAAGAGTGATATCTCTTTATCTTTATCAGCATATCTGGTTGATTATGACAGGAAGTTAGTCCGCTCAAGTGCCTTTTCTTTTTAAGATGTAAAGCATGCCAAATCTCTGACTTTTGTTTTGTTTTTACCAGCAACAACCATATACCATTTGCACCATATACCAGTGCTTCCTCCTGCTCTCTCTACCTCATCCCATGCTGCTTTATTTCTATTATTCTTCCTGTCTTTTATCTGTGTGCCTCCATCATCTTTGTTTATCCCAGGCCCCTCATCCCCACCTCTGTCTCTGGACACTAACCTCTCTGCTCTTGTCTCTCACTCCACTGTAGGCCTGCTGAGCCAGTTTACAGCACTGTGAACAAACTATGTGATAAAGCACCCTCCCCCCGACACTATTCCCCAGTGGAGTGCGACAAAAGCCTCCTCCACTCCGCACCCCTCCCAAACTATCACTTAAGCCTGTTCCCTGACACGGACATCATCAGGTACTTTCCCACCATATAAATGGCATGCCATGCATTACCACATCATCCTTTTTAACCACTTTGTTTTCTCTTATGCATTCAGCCGTCTTATCTACCACCAACACATTTTTATCCAGTGTTGGAATAAGTACCCAGATCTTTTACTTTTTGGCTTACACCATAGACAGAGTAAGTTAGCACTATTACAATTTGTGTTTAGCTGCTGTGCTATACAGGTGCATCCTATGAGGAGGTTTTTTACCTGATGGCAACACCCCTTCAATGAGAATCTTTGCAGAGATTGGTCAGCTGATTAATGGGACAGTGCACCAGCTGCTGTGGAAACAGCAGCAATACTGCAATATGAATATTGTTCCATGATTGTAATATTGTATATAAAGCAAACTATCTGTGGAAACAGGAACAACAGCACCAACAGCAGATCTAACTGTATTCATTAAATAAAAATCATTAGATGTGTTAATCATGAATGGATCAAAACTTTGCTTTTTTAACCAAAAAAGCTTTGGTTTTCCTCTTTTTCTCTGCGTCTTGGCTCATTCAGGAAACATGAGTTCCAAATATTTGAACTACTGTACCTGCAGCCCTTCACAGACAATTTACAGATTTCATTATGGGCATTTATAGCTGATTTTATTGCTCCCTCATGTTCCTTTGTGTTCTTTAAGTAATTTTAACAGATTTTAAATGTTCATCAGTATAAATTCTCTGACAGCCTGACGCATGGTAGATCTATAATTGGTGTTGGAGCAGCAGTCATAATTTTTTATTTAAAGCTATTATTTCTGAACATCGTAGGATAAATGAGATGCTGTGCGTCATGAATGTTGCCATCTCCTCAAAATTAGGCTGGAGTGAGCAAGGATGTCCCGTTTAGGGAATACAATCCCTCCTTGCCTTCCTGATTGGTGGAGCTAAGATGCGAGGATCAGACGTGAGTGAGGGAAGCAGGCCATGTTAGCCAAATGGGAAGTCCCCAAATGGAAATGGAAAGTCATGGATTGGTTTAGTCATAAATGTGACACTGCAGAGGCTGTTGCATGATGTCAAGGTAATTCTTTCAAGCTTGATCTTTAAACTCCTACCAGTTCCTAAACCTAACCACAAACCACCTCTTTGTGTTTATACATAGATTCACAAAAATAATACTGTTATGTGTTTAGTAAAATATAACTTAATATATCAGTTAGAGCTCGACCGATACTGGATTTATGGGTCCGATACCAACATTAGGGCATAATACATTCCGATATCGATATATTCTATATATACTGTATGTACAAACAGGTGACAAATTAAAGGAAAAGTCAACATAAAGTGTCTTAGTAAGGTGTTGGGCCACCACATGCTGCCATGGCATACTACAAGTCTCTGGAACTCTAATCAAGGGATGGAGCACCATTCTTCCAAAAGATCGTCCCTCATCTGGTGTTGTGATGATGGTGGTGGAGAGTGCTGTCTAACACTTTGCACTCACTTGTCGAGAATTTGGTGATCTGACCATATCACTTTTCTCCAAATCTCTGTAGACTGAAATGTGCATTCATCTTTGCAATTGTAGTTGTTGCTGACGCAGTCTGATGACGTCCTGCATTGACATTCTCAGTCACCCGAGGTCACTGATCATGTCGGACCTGGAAACCTCCTGCTCTCGGCGGTCCAGGGCTCCTGTGCTAACGGTGTAAACAACATCACTCAGACCGGTGCTCTGCCGCTCCCAGTCAGCTAATAGGACCGCTAACTAATTAAGCAGCAGTTAGCGGTTACTTAGTAGCAAGTAAAGCTATCTGTCCATCTGGAAACTCCATAATAGAGTTGAGGCAGGGCAGCCAGAGGACATCAGAGGGAAAACCAGAAAATATTTTCCCCATAAAATATGATCTCTGTGATGTTGCAAATGCAGCTGCTCTGATGCAAAAACCATTTTAGATCTGATCTAACAATTAAGTGTTGTTATCATCATCATCATAATCATGATCATACCACAGGTCGAGTCTTTGTAAATGAAAAGACGAATGCCGTTTTCATTTTCATTTTCAAATTGTTAGAAAATTGCATTTTCATTTTCATTTAGACACCTTCAGAGCACGGTGACATGTCAATGTACGTGCAATAGACTGGGGGCGCTGTTTGGCTCATTGCATGTGAATATTGTGTTAAATGTCATTAAAGGGTTGGCATTGCTGAGAGCTGCATTTTGTCTCTCATTCTGCGCTGCTTGCCACAATATTGTACACAATGGAGTTGGAGTGCACTCTGTTGGACAAACTATGTGGTGACACCATTACTAAATTACCCCAAGCATCTGTTTCTGCAAAATGGTCTGTAAAATCAAAGTTTTCATATCTGCTCATATTGGACAACATATATGCCGATACTGATATATCTCTGATAGGCCAATATCAGCCAGTAAAATCAGCCGACCGACTAATATCAGTTTGTGACTGATCTGTGTGTGTGTGTGGGGCATGTTGCTGCCTGCCATGTCCAAACATTTTCTTGTTGCTCTGCTTGTGTGAATGAAACAAAACATTTTCTTTACTGTTTAACTTTACCCTTTAAACCAACTTTGTTCAGCTGATAAAGTCCCTGGTTTTTGCTGTTACCATGGTAGCGCAGTTCCCTCACAGATTCACTTTAATCTCAAGTGAATGAGAGTAAAAATGAGTTCTAAGTGCATTCCTATGACTGATTCAGTATACAGTAAATTACATCGCTGGGACTGTGGTCAACCAAAGGTGCACTGAAGGGTCATGAAATAAGGAGCCTGTATTTACAGCTTTAAGATTGAGTCATTCAGCAGCCAAGCTGAGCTCTTAGCAAAGCATGGCTGAGCTTAATTGTAGCGTTGAATTAGATCAGCAATCACCTTTGAAAAGTGAGTTTTGTAATGCAGAGAGGGATTTGTAATAATCCATTAGAAATAGTGTTTGTTTGCTTTCAACATCACTATTCCTCTCTGATATTGTTTTATTTTATTAATGTGTGACAAAGATAGGAGTTTGACGAATGCTTTGGGAATTTAACATCATATGTAGAGCTGACATACTCTGTTCTGGTTTGATTTCGTTCTGATTATTTTATAGGGCAGAATATTTTAACACATTCACATTCCCACATTCCCAGGTCTACACATGTAATCATAGATAAACTCATAGAAACCTGCTAATATCTGACATGCTTTGGTTTTACAAATTATAAATGTATGTGTAGATAAGGAGTGTGTTGGGAAGTAGACAATGCAGTAAGAATTCAGTAGAAGTAGTACGCACATATTATGACTGGTTATGTTATGGTCATTTTTAGTTTTAATCACATGGTAGATCACTTCCCCCATTGGTTGAAGGATCTTATTGATAGTGACGTAAAACACAAGTGTCTCACTGCTTCTTTTATATGGTTTTACCAGTCCAAGGAACCAGTCCTCTGTCAGTTTACCACATGGCAAAAGAAACAGGCGTTAAATGCAGAAAGACAACAATGCTGCTGTTTGCAATTGTAGAACACGAATGTCTCCCCTTTTACAACTTCTCTGTCACTTTCCATTTCAAACAAGAATTGTTAGATTTTAAAAATGACAGAAGAAAATTCTGTGGATATATACGGCCCACTTAATCAATGTCAGGTGCTTGTTGGTCTGAGTTTTTCCTTATTTGAATAGCGATTCTAAGGACAGAGGATGTCATATGATGTACAGATTTTGAAGCCCTGTGAGGCAAATATGTGATTTTGGGCTTGGAGATTTCAGTTTTTGTAGGTTGTGATGTACATGTCCATAGCTCGACCACTTGTATGAGCTGCACAATAGCTCAGTTTAACTTTTTCGTTGGAAAAAAAAACTGATTTAATCCAAGGCAATACCTTGATCTTGGTTCAATTGTACAAGTCCATCCAAAAACCATTGTCCAGTTTTAACCTGATCCTAACTCTGTACCTTAGATGTACATCTTGGGCTTCATACATTAGGTGTCTCTGCAGTACACAGATATTTATTCTATGACTATGAAAGAGTCACGAACAAGTTGAACCACCAAGTTAACTGTTGTTGTAGTTCAATTATTGTAACCTATTATTCATGTTTATAATGTGCCATGATTAAGCACATATTTACAGTGCCATAGGGGGTTGATTAAGTGTCTCATGTGAACCATTCAGCTATGATAACACAACAGTCACTGAATGCTTGTTCTCCAATGATTGATCGTAGACTGTGATTGGCTTTATTCACAGACATTGTGCTAAGTATGCTATACATACGAAGAAGAAACTCATTTATTCTGCTCTTTACATAAACGGTTCCTTCATCTGCCCCACAGCAGCTTTCTGCAAACTCTTATCCATTTATTTCTATTTCGACAAAATGTCAAATCATTCGGAAGGGCAAAAAAACTGATTTGTTGCGTGATCAGAATGTGCTTTTTTTTTAATCATAAAACTTGTAGCATTGCAAAGATGGTTGAAAATGGCGGAAGAAAGATTGGAATCAGCGTATTTGTGCTCCATTAGAAATGCCTGAATGTATGCAAATTAGCTTGTTGTTGGGGATGATTTTATTCTGCCTATTTTCAAGGTTAGAATTCATAGCATTCTGTCAACAACTACCAGCTATGTTACAGTTTAGCATCAAAACGTGATGTGTTTGCACTAACACTGGCTTGTTTAGTCACGTTAAAACCACCACGTTTCTGTTCAAGCCAGAAACTCTTACGTGTCTTCAAATGACAGTGAACAGGTGGCTGGCTTTGTGAAACACTGCATGGGATCCTGAAACAACTGGAGGATCACAGAGGACACATAACTGGTGCCTCTGAAGAAAATGTCATTAGAAGTGGCCTGCATGTTGCCTTTCCTACATTATGCATTCAGTTTATGCATTCACCAGCAGATGGCAGTGTGCTGCTTATATTCATGATCACATTCCTGTACTTGGTCATCCTCTGGAAGGGGACTAGTTAGTTTGATTATTTGGATAAAGTTTGAGTTCAGTGTTGTTTAGTATGCTAGATATTATTCCTGTTTGACAATGTAGAAGAATGACGTCTGTCATCATACAGTAGGTTTCACGCGCGGTACTAATTCAGTGCTAAGCAACAAAAATATTTTCATATGGAGGGCCTTGAACCAAATATTCCTAAAATGCAAGTCTGTGACCTAAAGCATGTCTATATTTGAGTCTGTACCCTGATACTCCAAATGCTACTACAACTAGTAGGAGCTAGTGTCCTGCATATGTCTGTACACATCCCATGCATGTATCCTACTGTGTGTGCATTTGTGAGCGAGACAGAGAGAGAAAGCAGTCTGTGTGTGACGAGGTTCCTTTTCCGTCAGAACTGAATTGGGGACAAGTGATCCTAAGTAGAGCACCATCCCCCTGTGGAGCTCCAGCAGTCTTTAAGCTCTGTAGCCTGAGCAAAGCATCACTGAGGCTTTTGTCGACGAACCGTGCGATTGTTGACCACCTCTCTGTCCTGCTGCACCCGAGCCGAAGATGCTGAAACCCACCGACTCCCCCGAGCTGATGTACTATCTCAACTGTCTGTACAGGGAACCCAGAAAGGTCGCGCTCCACAAAGGCTCCACGGGCCTGGGCTTCAACATCGTGGGCGGTGAAGATGGCGAGGGCATCTTTGTCTCCTTCATTCTGGCAGGAGGGCCTGCTGACCTGAGTGGAGAGCTGAGGAGAGGTGACCAGATCTTATCGGTGAGTGCACAAGAGCCTCCTCAGCCTAGTTTTATAGATACGAGGCACACACCCATGTTGGAAAACATTCAAATGTGAGTGAGATTATGAATTATTCATTGACAAGTCACCATACAGATTTGGAGTTTTGTCTCGTGTTCTAGAAATGTGTGGCCTATTGATTGAAAATGAGTATAGCAGCTTTTAGTAAAATCTCAAAATACAAGTTGCTTACATACAAATATATAAAATCTGCTTACCTGTTACATGTTAAAAAATTGATCACAAAAAGACTCAATCTAATTGAACAAAGGCTAGGCAGCTGGTTTTCAACAAGCGTCCCTTACGGCAAGTACAGATCTACTTTTAAAATGGTCGACTCTTGTTAAACCTGTGTGTTCCCGGCATTATATTAATAGAGAGTGTAATAGTCCTACTGGCCTAGATTCAGTATTACTACAGAGAGGTGTAGTGTGTTTGTGGTAGTTACTAGACCCTGGTCATGTAAAATGGCATGGTTCACAGTTCCAGACGTTGCATTATATTCCTGGGTTTCTCATTCAGAACCGTTTTGAGACATTCTTATTGTATCCTATTAGCTTTAAACATCATTCCAGGGCATATCATCTTTTTTTTTTTTACATGTTAACCTACATGAGAGAATGTGGTTTGATCAACCAGAATGACCAACCGTTGGTCAGAAGACAGTGGCCCTCAAAGTTGACCCATATTGACCCTACCTAAAGCTTCTCTAAAAATAAACCTAACAGTATGGGTTTCTGATTATTGGAGGGCTTACAAACATGGTTATCTAACATCCCAATGCTTTTGTATACATACTAAATATGCAAAGTAGGTGAGTTTTTGTCCTTGAACCTTAATTTATAAAAAATGCATAAAGCTTATTAAATTATGTTTATTTTTGAAGAAGATATCCTTGTCTTGAAGTGGTGTGGGGGTTCAAAATGGGTAAAAAGTAGTAATATAGTATAGTATATAGTAATATATTATTTTTTCCTTGGGTTTAATCATTTTTCACCTTATAGTCCAAACATACTTTTTGCAGTTGTAGGCCTATTAAATAATTAAATGAAGGTGGGTAAGGTCTACATTGTCCCTACATTGACTTCTACTTTCTATAATAATGTCACGGTTGGTGCAAGCAGGGTAACAGGAATGCAGGTGATTGAACTCAAATGCAGGTGACTGAGGCAGAGCTGATGCAATTCAATGATTTAATGCACACAAATGGAGGTGCAAAGGCTTACAGGATGGTTGAGGCAGGCAAGGGTCAAAACCAGAGAAGGCTGTCCAAACAGACAAATAAATCCAACAAGGAATCAAAAGTCCAGTAAACAGGCAAGGTCCAAAACAGGCAGGGAAAATGCCTCAGGTACAACAGATTAAGAGGATTCAGAGGCTGGAGAACAAGACATGAAGCACACGGCAGCATAACATAACACCTGTCTGTCACATGGGTACTATAATACCACACGTCCCCTCTCTAAAATGCCTATGAATCCAGTAGAATTGGAACGATTAATTAATTTATCCATTGTATTAATTAATTAGCAAAATGCAACCGCAGGGGGGCACAAGCCAGTGTCTTCATGTGCCAGTCCCAAGTCTGGATAAATGCAGAGGGTTGTGTCAGGAAGGGCATCTGACGTAAAACACATGCCAAACTAAAAATGCGAATCATGACAATGACTTCCATACCGGATCGGTCGGGGCCCGGGTTAACAACGACCGCCACCGGTGCTGTTGACCTACAGGGTACCGGTGGAAATTGGACTACTGTTGGTCGAAGACGAAGAAGAAGAGGAGGAAGGTGTGTTCGTAGACAGAGAGAGAAGAGGAAAGCTAAGAATGTAGGACTGACAGTAGGGACTTTGAACGTTGGGACTATGACAGGGAAGGCTAGAGAGTTGATTGACATGATGCAGAGAAGGAAGGTGGACATACTGTGTGTCCAGGAGACCAGGTGGAAAGGTAGCAAGGCTAGAAGCTTAGGAGCAGGGTTCAAGTTGTTCTACCATGGGTCGGATAGGAAGAGAAACGGAGTAGGAGTTATCCTGAAAGAGGAGTTTGTGAGGAATGTTCTAGAGGTGAAAAGAGTGTCAGACAGGTTGATGAGCCTGAAGCTGGAAATTGAAGGGGTGATGTTCAGTGTTGTGAGTGGTTATGCCCCACAGGTAGGATGTGAGTTAGAAGAGAAGGAGAAATTCTGGAGTGAGTTAGATGAAGTGATGCAGAGCATCCCCAGAGGTGAGAGAGTGGTGATTGGTGCAGATTTCAAAGGGCATGTAGGTGAAGGGAACAGAGGTGATGAGAATGTGATGGGCAGGTTTGGTCTTCAGGACAGGAACGCAGAAGGACAGATGGTGGTAGACTTTGCAAAGAGGATGGAAATGGCTGTAGTGAACACTTTCTTCCAGAAGAGGCAGGAACATAGGGTGACATATAAGAGCGGAGGGAGAAGCACTCAGGTGGACTACATCTTGTGTAGACGTAATCTGAATGACCGGTGACTGTAAAGTAGTGGTAGGGGAGAGTGTAGCCTGACAACACAGGATGCTAGTGTGTAAAATGACTCTGGTGGTGAGGAAGATGAAGAGGACAAAGGCAGAGCAGAGGACGAAGTGGTGGAAGTTGAAAAAGGAAGAATGTCGTGTAGTTTTCAGGGAGGAGCTGAGACAGACTCTGGGTGGTCAGGAAGTGCTCCCAGATGACTGGACCACTACAGCTAATGTGATCAGGGAGACAGGTAGGAGGGTACTCGGTGTGTCATCTGGAAAGAGGAAAGTGGACAAGGAGTCTTGGTGGTGGAACCAGGAAGTTCAGGAGTGTATACAGAGAAAGAGGTTAGCAAAGTGGGACACTGAGAGGACTGAAGAGAGTAGACAGGAGTACAGGGAGATGCAGCGTAAGGTGAAGGTAGAGGTGGCAAAGGCCAAACAAAGAGCATATGAGGACTTGTATGCTAGGTTGGACACTAAAGAGGGAGAGGTGGATTTGTACAGGTTGGCCAGACAAAGAGATAGAGATGGGAAGGATGTGCAGCAGGTTAGGGTGATTAAAGATAAGGATGGAAATGTATTGACAGGAGCCAGGAGTGTGATGGGAAGATGGAAGGAGTACTTTGAAGAGTTGATGAATGAGGAAAATGAAAGGGAACGAAGAGTAGAAGAGGTGACTGGTGTGGAGCAGGAAGTAGCAAAGATTAGCAAGAGTGAAGTGAGGAGGATGTTGAAGAGGATGAAGAGTGGAAAGGCAGTTGGTCCTGATGACATACCTGTGGAGGTATGGAAGTGTCTAGGAGAGGTGGCAGTTGAGTTTCTGACTAGTTTGTTTAACAAGATCTTGGAGAGTGAGAGGATGCCCGAGGAATGGAGGAGAAGTGTACTGGTGCCAATTTTCAAGAACAAGGGAGATGTGCAGAGCTGTGGCAACTACAGAGGAATAAAGCTGATGAGCCATACAATGAAGTTGTGGGAAAGAGTAGTGGAAGCTAGGCTAAGGGCAGAGGTGAGCATTTGTGAGCAGCAATATGGTTTCATGCCTAGAAAGAGTACAACAGATGCAGTGTTTGCTTTGAGGATGCTGATGGAGAAGTACAGAGAAGGTCATAAGGAGTTGCATTGTGTCTTTGTAGATTTAGAGAAAGCGTATGACAGGGTGCCGAGAGAGGAGCTGTGGTATTGTATGAGGAAATCTGGAGTGGCAGAGAAGTATGTTAGAGTGGTGCAGGACATGTATGAGAGCTGTAAGACCGTGGAGTTCAAGGTGGAGGTGTTAGATGTTTCGGAGATAAAGCCAGAGAGGCCAGATTGAGGTGGTTCGGACATGTTCAGAGGAGAGACTGTGAATATATTGGTAGAAGGATGCTGAGGTTGGAGCTGCCAGGCAGGAGGTCTAGAGGAAGACCGAAGAGGACATTTATGGATGTAGTGAGAGAGGACATGAAGTTAATTGGTGTGAGTGAAGAGGATGCAGAGGACAGGGTTAGATGGAGGCACATGATTCGCTGTGGCGATCCCTGAAAGGGAACAGCCGGAAGGAAAAGAAGATTAATTAATTAGTAACAACTTTCATAAGCAATTGTGGCTTAAAATAATTTCAATCAAAAACTCCAGACAAAACTCCCAGGTTCTGACTTCTCAAATGTGAGGATTTGCTTTTTTTGTCTTATACCATTGTAAATTAAAAGTATTTGGGTTTTAGAATGTTGCACTAAGCCATTTAAGCATACTATCTTGAGCTCAGAAAAACTGTGACAAGCATTTTTCACTATTTTCTGACTAACGATTGATGTATGAATTGATAATGAAAATTTTTTTTTAAATTCTGTAACATTTCCTTTGGAATCTTCTAACAAAGATTCAGACTGGTCATGCAGAATAAGGCATTAATAAGTGCTTCATAATACCTAATATGGAGCCAATATGCATGCTAATAACTAACATATTAATGGTGAATATGTGTACCTTAATATAAAGTGTTACCTTTTTTGTATACTGTACTATATTCTAATTTAAATATTTGCATATCGGTTTATACAATGTCTGTGTTTAGAAGTGAGAGGGCTACAACTGCATTCTACTGTCCTGTATTGTATAATGACAATATAGCTAACCTTAACCTTAAAGAGCTGACGTGCAATTGCACAGATTCAGACTGCCAAAGACTAATCAGAAGAGCATCAACATGAAATGATACTTTCCAAATGTCATTGCAATGTTAACCAACCAAACACAGTACTGCAGTGAGCATTCAAATTGGAAGACAATGTAAACTGTATAATCATGTGGTGATATTTTACCTTATCTGGGCAGCTTTTCTTCATCTAAAATGATAAAACCTCATTGTGCAAAATGTGATGGTGAATTATTGAAGCACAGCATTCAAAAATCCAGATGGTATTTAAGTTTTGATCTGGGGATTTCTCTTTTAAAAAGAGCTGATGAGGTGATAAATAGTGGCAAGTAGTGATGATTGTAGTTGCCTTTGTGGGCAATAACAGTATTGTGTTTTGTTTTCACATTTTGGAATAATAATCCCTTAATGAAACTAATTACAAAATAATTGAATATGAGCTCCCCCTCAACAGTCAGCATATGCTACCGTGCGGAAAGCACGGTTTTACAATCTTAGGTTTAAAAAACACATACTGGGTCACTATTGTTGTTTCACAGTATTCATGAGTGCTGAATAACAAATAAATACAATGAATGTATGTATGATGACTTACTGAGATGATGGACAGAGTACACAGTGGGCAGTAGCTGGGAGGAAGTGATTGTTCTGCCTCATTATAGTTAATTGTAATAGTTTGCCTCCCACACTAATGCCACACTGTGCAACAGATTACACTGTCTCTTTTCATTGTAGTGTTATGGTATTGTATAGCCTGCAGATTGTTAAATCAACATGGCACTGTCTGGCTGTTAATTTGCTACCAATCAGCACCTTGATGAAAGCAGGCAGTTAATATCCCAACACTATCCTGGTTTTGAAGTCTAACAACAACTTCCTCTGTCTCTCCCCACCTATTTGACTATACACTCTTCTATCTCTACACACACTACAGTATGTACATATCCAGTGTGGCTCTTTTTGCAGTTGCAGCTGGGGCTCTTTGGTCTATTGCCACTGTTCAGTTTCTCTGGAGGACAGCACACCAATTGTAAAGGGAGAGGTGTGTCAGAGACAAAAGTATAAACCTGTGTTTATCCACTTGAGCAAAACAAAAACAGAAACCGAGACATCCTTGGAGTTCCCTCTTTGAGATGACCATTTTAATGTGTGTTAAATCGAGCCCACCCTTCTTCACATCTTATAAAAGTAGATCTGGTTTCAGCAGCAGCTCTTGTGATAATGTGAGAAAGATGAAAGATACAAAGAACAACATAATTAGCCAGTGTCCTCAAATATGATAATTCAATTCACCAATGAGATCTTTAATGAATGTGTTACAGACGCATTTTGTGTTCCATTCACTCATTATTATGTTTAGATGCATTGCATCTCTCCAAAAATGTGTGTACCCACAAAGTCTTGAAGGAGTTTAAAAATGTCTAGCATATTTCTGTTTTTATGGTTGGTAAATTTTGTCAGCAAAAAATATTAGCGAAGAGTGAGAGAGAGAGATCTAGAGTATGTAAGATCATAACAGATATAATAACATAACAGATCACAACAGTTATTTTTTATATTTACATTGAGTCATTTAGCAGACGCTTTTATCCAAAGCGACTTACATATGAGGAAGACAATGGAAGCAATATAACAACACAAGGCATAAGTGCATAAAAAAAGTAGTCTGATTAAAGCCTAGCACAGGATACAAAGCTAAGGATAGGAAGGGTTTTATTTTTTTTTTTTTTTGAGCAGAGGTAGAAAGGAAGAAGACGTTTGGCCAGATTACAACTTTGGCCAGATTACAACTTTGTAGTTGAACAGTTGAATAAATATAAAATGTAATTTAAAAAATGAAACACATATGTAACTATAGTTCCCTTTCAAGGCAACTTCAACGCTGCGTCAGCTGACGCTATGGGGAACGCCCTCAGAGTGACTGCATCTGAATCTCTGTATCAAATTAGACCAATCTTGATTGGGTTTAAACGTCAACACGTGATGCACGCCGGCGGAACTGTTTGTTACAAAGGGAGCCGGTTTCACTGTTCTCGTCAGTCTTCTGATCATGAGCAAGCGCGCTGGGTCTCTGTGAAAATGTCGAGTGTGAAGCGGTTCTGGCAGTGCATTCCTCCCTGCCTGCGCATTATCCCCACCAGCAACACACACATTTTTGGGTTAGCTGTTTTGGGTTGAGGGCTCACCCTGTCAGCCCTTGAGGTTGACTGCGAGCAGCGTAAGCGTCTCCTGGTGAGCTCGCTCCGCGCTCCGCTTGGTGCAGGTCTCGTGGCTGCCGAGGCAGCCTGACAGCGGCACTAAGAACGGGAGGACACGCTCATCCACTAATTCCCACCCATTTTCAGGACCGGAAGCCCGCATCGTGGCTTCTTCCACTCGGAAAGGGGAACGTGTTCAGAGGCCGCACACATTGTGTCTGCTGTCTGGACCGAGAGCAGGCTCTGTCAGCCCTGAGGAGTGACTGTGAGCAAGCTAAGTGCCCTCTCTGAGGAGAGATAAGACGCTCCGCTCTCGACTGACTGTTGTTTGCGTGGAAGGCGGTGACGTGGGTGGCTCATCAGCCCAGTCACCGCAGCATGAGGAGCTGCTGGAGGCAGTTTCCCAACAGAGGAAAATGGTGGCTAGGCTCAATATCGCCCGGCCAGCAGAGCAGCAGGACACTCATCGCCAGAGTAAGCTCGAGTGTTTCCTTCTAGCCACACCTCCACGCCCACGTCAGAACCTGCCGTTCTTTCCGGATCTCCACACCGAGGTGTCGAAATCCTGGTCCAAGCCGTATATTGCACGGTTTTCTAGCCCGAACAATGGGTGCAAGGAGAATGGCTATGGCATCATGCCAGCTATCGAGGAGCCGCTGGAGGCACTTTTATCGCCGGAGGCCGCATCCTCCCTTAAGACCCCGACGTTGCCTAGTAGACCATGCTGGACTACATCGTTTTAGTGGACAAGGCATACTTGGCAGCGGGTCAGGCCAGGTATGTCTGCACGCCATGGCGGTCGTGTAGGCACGACCAGCCGACCAGCTTTCAGACCTCAATATCAGTGGAGCCCTCACATCCAAGGATGGGAAGAAGGTCCGCCGTGCTACGACACCGGACTAGTCCCCCATTGCCAGAGGTCTCGGGCCGGAGCTGAGGGTGGACCACCTCAGCCTTCAACATCTCGCAGCTCCTACATGCTGGCTCAGAAAGTGAGTGTGGCGCAGTGTGCCCCTCCCCAACGGTTGAGGGCTTCACTCAGTTTCATCCTCTAAAGAGGCCTGTAGACGTTTCTTTCCGGTTAACGCCCGTCGTACCAGCGCTTCGGGGTGCCGCAGCTCTAACATTGCAGGTTCGGGGGGCGGTCAGGTATGTACATGCCAGTCCTCTGGGATTTCCCGCCGCTGCAGCGCTTCGGGTAACCGAGGCCGCCACTCCATGTCCCCCAGGCATCAGCCTCGAGCCCACTTGGGAAGCTAGACCCGGCGTGTCGCACTGACTTTGTGCACCGTCCTCAAGGTTGCACACTTCAGTTCCGGTCCACACCCCCAAGATTCCGAGGGATCTTGGAAACAGGGGTCGACCGAGTACAAGCACAGGTGATGGAGCGAGAAATACATTTTCTCTTGTACAATGGGGCCATAGAACAAAACCCCACCTGAGAGATGCATACCGGGTTCAACAGCCGGTACTTCATAGTCCCGAAGAGACATTGTGGTTTTGCATCCCAGTTTAAATCTTCATCACCTGAACCGTTCTCTGAGGAGACTTAGGTTATTATTGTGAGTCAGATTCAGTCCGAGGACTGGTTCGTCACAATCGATCTAAAGGATGCGTACTTCCACGTCTCTATCATTCCGGGATGCCGGAAGTTCCTGCGGTCTGCTTTCGGGGGCAAAGCTTAACAATATCAGGTGCTTCCCTTCGGCCTAGCACTCTCCCCTCGCACCGTCACGGAGTGTATGGACTCTGCCCTGGCTCTTCTCATATTCCAGGGAGTCCGCGTCCTCAATTATATAGATGTCTGGTTGATTTTATCCCAGTCCTGTCTCACTGCACTACTGCATCGAGATGTTGTACTTGCACACGTGTGGTGCTTAGGGCTGAGGCTCAATGTGAGAAAGAGCACGCTCACTCTAACACAAAGGATCACGTTCCTAGGAGTAGTGTGGGACTCAGTTGTGTTGCGGGCATAACTGTCCCCTGCACGCGTCGAGTCAATCCTGTCCATGGTGTTCAGGGTGCAGCTAAGGCCGACAGTGTCTTGTTGCCATACTTCCGGCATGCCTGTGAGCGGCTTGCCTCAGTTGATCAGAAGGCTGACGACAACAGTGAAGCAGGCTCCCTTTGTAACCTCCAGTTCCACCGGCATGCGTCACGTGTTGACGTTAAACCCAATCAGGATTGGTCTAAGTTGATGCAGAGATTCAGATGCGGTCACGCTGAAGGCGTTCCCCATAGTGTCAGCTGACGCAGAGTCTTGTTCCCTATCAGGGAACCATGGTTACATACGTAACCTGGGGTGTATCCTTCCAGTTAAAGGATACCATGTATTTGTACTGGTGTGGGATAAAGTGTAGCTTGTTTGTGGTCCAGGTCATTATACAATGTCCAATAAAACAGGAATTCCACAAAAGAACCTTCCTGCAAAATGTCCTTGTTGTTAAAACAGGTAAATGGCATTGACCTACGAGGAGCCACACATGAACAAGCAGCAGCAGCGCTGAAAGGAGCTGGACAGGTGGTCACCATCATTGCCCAGTACAGACCAGAAGGTGAGTCAGCACAAACAAGTTACTGTAGAATAACCACAGGAACCCTGGGGTGTAAACGTCCTGCTAAACAACAACACACACAGGACAATGCTTAAGTAGGTCTCCTCTATGCACTGTGATTCGGTTATAATCAGGCCAAGTGATGGCTCACCTTATATTTCATTGCTAACTTTATTCACACACCACTACCAAACACTTCCAAGTATGAAAGCTATGTTTTCAAAATGAAAACATCCCACAGATTTCTCTTTTATGGTGAAGACTGTCAAATAAATAGTTTTTGATAGAGAACAAAATGACAAAAATCGACCACATTACATTTGTTGGAGCCTACAAGAATAATGTGATGCCTACATACTGTACCCTTAGGATCCTGCCCCTCATAAACTTGCATATAGATTTTATGTTTCAAATGTTTTCATTAAATGTAAATAAGAGGCAGTGTTTCACAGACTTTATTGGCCTCTCAGGCAGCGCTGCCTCCATATTAAAAGTGGTGGTGGGATTTAGGTAGCATGAGAAAAATTCTGCCTGTGGGGTTCAACTCAAAGCAAGAAAGGTCTTTGCCGAGCTTCACCGGGCCACCGATTTGTCTCTTCGTGCCGGCTCGGCTCGTGCTATCGGCCATTCTATGGCTGCTTTAGTGAGCACGGAGAGGCATCAATGGCTCAATCTTTCCGGGATCAAGGATAGGGAGAAAGTTCTCCTAGATTCCCTGGTTTCTCCCAAGGGCCGGTTTGGTGACGCGGTTGACTCCATGGTCACCAAATTTAGAGAGGCCAAGAAGCAGGAAGAGGCGTTCTCGCAGTTCCTTCCTCATCGCACTCAAGGGGAGGCCCAATCTTCCCCAGGTCCTTCTAGATCTAGAGAGATTCAGAAACAGAGCGTGGCGAGTCGAGCTCCCCCTCGTCAGCACTGGGGATCAACTCGCTGCTCTCAGCGGCCTCCCAGGGCAGACCATAGGACCATCATAAATAAGAGGCGGTCCTGATGGTCTTGCGCCCAGTCTGGTGGGGGTGCCCCCCCCCACAATGTGGGGCGCGTCATCTATCGGCTTCATCCATCCTGCGACCCCCACAAAACCTCTCCACCTCCACTACCTTTGGTGTCTCTGTTGAATGCCCCGTGTGTATATCCTGACACGGGGTCTTTAACATCCCCCAAACAGGAAGTGTTAAGGCTATGACCGCTATCAGAGAGCCTGGCAGTGTGGTCACCTCTGCCAGGCATTTCTGTATGGGTGTTAAGCACAGTACAGAAAGAACACAGGATCCAGTGTACTCGTCATGGCGCAAGTCTTGTCACAAGAGCTGCACACTCTTCTGAGCAAAGGGGCCATGGGACATGTTCATCTTCCAGAAAGAGAGTCAGGCTATTGCAGCCAATACTTCCTGGTTCCCAAGAAGGATTGGGGACTGCGTTCTATCTTATTTCTGGCCCTGAAATACTTTCTCCTCCAGTTGAGAGGCTGTCATGTCTTAGTGCGGGTGGACAGTGCAGGGGCAGTCTCTTATATAAATCACCAGAGTGGTCTGCACTCGCTCAATCTGAACAGGATAGCGAGACAGATTTTTCTCTTGGCCCAGGACAAGCTCCGGTCACTCAGGGCAGTGTAGATTCCGGGGCAACTGAATGTGGGAGGAGACTTTCTGTCCCGACAGACTTTACGGACGGGCGAGTGGAAACTCCACGCAGAGATTGTCAGTCAAATATGGACCAGATTTCACAGAGCGGAAGTGGACCTCATTGCCTCTTCTCAGACAGCGCATTTTCCCCTCTACTTCTCTCTCAGTCTCCCAGCTCCGCTGGGTCTGGATGTGATGGCTCATACATGGCCCAGAATGCACCTGTATGCCTTCCCTCCAGTCGCTCTGCTCCCAGAAGTTCTAGCCAGGGTTCGCCAACAAGGGTCCGACCTCTTATTGATAGCGCCTCATTGGCCAAGCCGAATATGGTTCTCGTAGATAGTGTCTCTCCTCAAAGTCTCGCCGTGGCCGTTCGGGTGAGGAGGGATCTTATGTCTCAGGCAGGGGGCACGATAGTCCATCCCTAGCCCGACCAGTGGAACCTGCATGTTTGGCCCCTGACTGGACTGTCGCCTGAAGTTATTGAAACCATTCAAGTGCTAGAGCTTCCTCTACCAGGAAACGTCATGCCAGTAAATGGGGCGTCTTTGACAGATGGTGTGTGACGCAGCAGGTGGATCCAGTTAACTGCCGGATTTTCTGCAAGAAAGGTTGCCCGCACCCCTCCACTCTCAGGGTTTATGTGGCTGCTCCCTTGGCTTGCCACACCCTGGTGGATGGGGTACCTCTGGGGAGGCATCCTCTGCTGGCCTGTTTCATTCGTGGAGCCAGGCGGTTGAGGCCTCCCATAAGAACGAAGATTTCATGGGACCTAGCTATTGTCCTCGAGTGTCTGGTTGAGACCCCCTTTGAGCCGCTAGAGTCAGCGTCTGACAAACTTCTGACTCTAAAGAGAATTGGGCATTATGCAGGCTCTTTCGGTGTCGCCATCCTGCCTAGACTTTGCCCCTGGTATGGTGAAAGTGATTTTGCATCCTCATTACCTACCGAAGGTCCCTTTCTCGACCACACATCCAGTCACTCTCAAAACCTTCCGTCCTCTACCATTTGTAACACCGGAGCAGGAGAGATTTCATGGATTGTGTCCAGTGTGTGCTCTCCGGACCTACATCCACCGCACTAGCCAGTGGCGTAAGTCTGAGCAATTGTTTGTCATGGGGGCCGTAACCGAGGTTCTGCCGCCACCAAACAGATGGTCAGATTGGGTCAGGGGTGCTATTGCCCTTGCTTATGAGGCGTGTGCTCAAGCTTCACGTATAGGCTTATGGGCTCACTCCACAGGGGGGGTTCGCCTCCTCTACTGCTCTAGCAAAGGGTTCCCCCGTTACAGAGTGTCTGTAATGCGGCAGGCTGGACCTCTGCGCACACATTTATAAGATGTTATAGCTTTGATGCTTATTTCGACTCCAGGCTCCCATGTACTTGAGTCGGCATCACACACCTACATAGCCGTAGGGGGTTCAGAAAACATCAGCATGGCGGCATGGGTATTCTCGTTCCCATATGCATATTTCATTTATCATCGAGTGAAGCTTTTGAAAGGGAACTCTCGCGGGTTACTTGATTGTAACCCTCTTCCCTGATGAAGTGGAACAAGATGCTGCATCGCAGTGCCGTGCTGATGCTGCCCCAGGACCGGTCTTCAAACAAAAGAACCTGAAGACTGGCAGCTGGGGCTCATCTACTTATATCGCTGAGTCAATTTCATTGAGGTGTTTAAACACACTTTTCACAGCCGGTTCACTTAAAGACGTTCCCGTATGCAAACTTCATGCAGCATCTTGTTCCGCTTTATCAGGGAACAGGGTTATAATCAAGTAACCCCGATAGTTTTTGTTATACACAAAGTTATGCACCAAGTGTTCACCTTAGCATCATGCTGGGGGGGAAATGTGTGCTTAAGCCTGCCTCTGTGCATTTCGCTAGTTTGTTGGTTGGGTAGTAATGGCAAGCAGTATTGAGACATTAGTGGAGCTGATTAGTGATTGAGAAGTTGTACAGTATAATGAAAATTATTTATGTAGTATTTGCTGGAACTTTCTAGTCTTTGGTCTTTGCAAAGCCCAAAGACAAGAAATGCCGAATCATCTGAAGTTTTCTTACTTAGACTAAGTTTGTAAAGGTGATTTAGAAAAAGGAGGTAATGATACGATCTGAATCAAACAAAAAAAGTTCGATTTAAAATTGGTTTGTGGTTTCTTTGTCCTGTAGTATCAGCATGTAAAATTGTAATAACCCATGCAGGGCATGTTCTTGCTAATTCAAAGATACCAAAGACTTTCTGCCTTAATGTTCTGTAGTTAACGTGTAGTGGATCAGACAGCTTTGACTGGTGACATGCCTCCACTGATTAAGGTCAACAGCAGCAGTATCTACTTGAGGGCTATAGAGATAGAGACCTCTCAGTGTCTCAGAGGTGCCAAACTTGCTAACTGTTTAGACCCTTATACCAAGAGATGTGGTGGGTGTTTGCCTCAAAAGTGTATTTTCTCTCAGATCTAAAACCTAACATTCAAGAAGTCAGAAGCTTTATCTGCTGAGTCAAGGTATTCCTTATACATTTCTTGATTTATGTTTAGAACATCAGTCAGATCTGAGCAAAAATTGTTGGCAACAACTGCCTCAAGAGACTGGTCTTGGTGTTTCTTTGGCTTCTCAAACATGACCTATTTCAAAAAGATCGAGAGCTGATGTAAATTTTACGGTGCAAAAGCTCAGACTGACTTTGCTGTGTCTCACAAGAGACTCTTCAGTAGTGTGGCAAAGATCAGCAGAGAGCTATTTGACTTGCATGAAGTTCAATCTGAAGCCCTCAAGAGTCTTAGTTTAGGGATGACTCAGAAATCTGTTTCATCGAGTGCTCCCCTCTTACTTGTTCAACCCGTTGCTTTGTTGCCATCTGAGGGGACATCTTACAGCTGACTAACGGGGCTCTAAACCCCTCTGAAACTAACAACTGCTTTCTCTTCTTACCCATCAGAACTTGCTCTATGTTCACCACGACGGGCCCATTCTCCTGCACCAGGTTTGTGCCACTGGCACCTGTGACTGCTCTGAGCTTTAGCATCATTCACCAGGGCTCGGCTAAGTGAGAGTCACTGAGTGAATGTGTTCACTCCTCTTCACCAAGCGTTTCACCCGCTGAAGCACACCTGATCCCTTCCTCTCCCAACCTGTTTGACTCTCACTCCTCCACTGCACATGCCCTTTTCAAACCCTCCTGACTTTATCTTACTTCCTGTGCTCCCAGGTTGGGTGGGATCCTTCAAACAGATACCTTTCTTTTTCCCCTTTGAAGTGCTGTATTTTTGTCTGCTTAGTTTTGAGGAGGTTATTGCTTAGTTTTGAGGAGGTTATTATCAGTAAATACAGGAGCTCAGTCTAATGGATTTATGAAGTAATCATTTAGTTTCATTACAAACCTCTGTTTAATGTTCAGGTCAACAGTTTTCATTTGGAGCTGTTTTCCCAGAAGTGTAGATAATAGTCAAAACTGTCCACAGTGATGTCTTTGGATTATCCAGAGCAAAAAGGACACTCTCTGGAAAGAGCCATTGCTGTTAATTAATAAGAAAATGTAAGTTGCCATTGCTGTGGAAAAAAAAGGGGCGGGTGAATTGTCTAGTAAATCATATCATAGACTGATAAAGCAAACAAGCACTGGTTTAAAAACAGTTATCCTGTTTGGTGCATCCATTTCCACTTGTCTCCGCCCCTTATGAGCAGCCAGAGGAGAGAGAGAGGTGTTTCCCTTTCTCTTCTTAGTGCTGCACTCGGCAGAGTCCCAGAATTGGACTGTGTGTAGAGAACAGAGAGAAGGAGCACAAGGGGAACACAATATAAGAAAGAGACTGCAGCAGTAGAAGATATAACATCAAAGTGAACATGCAGACAGGTATGTGAGACCTATTTTAGGTGAGCAGGAAAAAAACAAGTTTAAAGTAAATAGTATAGAAACTTCTGTTTCTAAAATTAGATTGTGATTTAGCATTTTGTTGTAGACAATTATCCAGTATAAGAGGGGATCTCCTCATTTCAGTTTGCTTTGCTGACATGTATACACTCAGCCGTGATATTTTGTTAGTAGCCTAACTCAGAGGATGATGAAGAAGAACATCAGTATCAGAGAAAGCATGGAAGAGTTTGATGCAAGTGTGGCGGTTATAATTGCAATTATAGCTAGAAAACAGGTTTTCTTGGATAACACTGAAAAAAAAGACAAAATATTTAGTATTTGTAGCTATATTTATAGTATATGTTTTTCTAGAATACAGGTTGTCAGTGATTGGTTGTGTCAAAACGAAGATGTCACATCTCTTTCTACTCAATCTACTGGTTGATCTTCTTTAAGTGACAGATTAGCCAGCCATGCCTCAAGTTATCAGCTTTTTCATCCTCATAGTAACTGCACTGTCAGGAGAAGAATACTTGTCAACGGGCCGACGGGTTTTCACATCCTGACATCCTCTTTTACTTTGCCAAGTGCGATTCAGTTAATGGCTTCAGACGACTGGAAAGCCCCATGGGTCATACTATGTGCATCACTGTAAACAAATGAAATGAATGATCTGTAGGTTTGTGTATTCTCAGTCTAATGGTAGATGTACTGTATGCGAATACAACAAGACAAAGGATTGCCTTACAAATGTGAAGATGTCTTATATCTATTCACTCATACTGTACGTCATTTCCTGTGTCCATGTGTTACGGTGTTAATTATATAATTGTGGTATGAATATCAATTTATATCACAGTCAAGTTTGGCTCTCATTCGCTTGCAAGGCTAAAAATTACTTAAACAAATGTACATGTCAAGAAGCTGTTCATTACATACAGTTTGGCTTGTATTACTAGATGAATGGGGGAAATGTAGTTTAAGATGTAGACAGTGGTAAATACACTGACCCCTGTTTCCCGTTCAGACCACGTGAAACAGATATATATGCTGGAATTGTTTTAGTACAGTAAAGTTTAGTTTTAGTACAGTATAGTGTGTTTTAGGACCTATGGTATATATCAATGTACTGTCTTAACTTCACCATGAAAATTATATACAATACCACATTTTGAGAGTACCTTTTGCTTCAGCACACTTCCTTTCTTTATCATCTCCTTTCATTTTACTGATGTGACAGTAAAATCAAGAACAATAAATAATTTTTCATTTAATAGGGGACAGTTTTACTAGCATCATTAGGCTGACGACCTCTTTCCCATGATGTGCTGGAGTCTGAATGCAGACCTGGCTGTCAGTCTTGATCCATTCTAATCTTGTCTTGCAGAGTACGGGCGTTTTGAGGCCAAAATCCATGACCTGCGGGAACAGATGATGAACCAAAGCATGAGCTCTGGGTCAGGATCCCTGCGAACCAATCAAAAGCGATCGCTCTACGTGAGGTTGGTCTTTTTTTGGATTTTACCCTAGTTTTGGATGTTCAAGTTGAATTCAGAAAATAAAAAGCCATCCATTCCCTGACCATGTCTTTGAAAAGGGTTGTGACGTTTTTACTTTTCATACAGATGACTGAGAAGAATAATGTGAATAACTGAATTCATTTAAAATGTGAACACACATACATGTTACTGAGATCTCTGACTAAAACAGAAGAACATTATAGCCACCCCCATGGACCAACACTCACTGTTCCCTCTGACCTGGTATATCTGTGCTTCTAGTTTCTTTCTACTGAATTATAAAATACCTCACATGGAGAAATGAGGAATTCAGTGCATTTGCAATATGAATCCTGATAATCCTGATATCTTCTACTGAATAGGGCACTGTTTGACTATGAGAAATCAAAGGACAGCGGCCTTCCCAGCCAAGGCCTCAGCTTCAGGTACGGGGACATCCTCCACGTCATCAACGCCTCGGATGATGAGTGGTGGCAGGCCCGCCGTGTCACCCCACATGGTGACAGTGAGGAAATGGGTGTCATCCCCAGCAAAAGACGGTGAGCAGTGGATAGAAATACGCTTCTGGCTGAGAAAATTGTAGAAGCCTGTCAATGAAGCACATATTACACAACTCATTGACAACATATTGATATTCCTCTACATAAATAATTGCAGCAATGACTGAGGAGAATAGAAATCTTGAGACACTTAGAGTTCAAGTGTTTGAGGCTTGTCCTCACCCAGAGTTGCCAAAACCTTCTGGATTTCGGTGTACTGTCAGCATGAATAATTCAATTTTATCTCTGTGGTTAATGACTGACATGGTTCTTTGCTTGGCAGGGTGGAAAGGAAAGAGCGGGCACGTCTAAAGACTGTGAAATTCAATGCCAAGCCAGGGTCATTTGATTCAAAAGGGGTAAGTGAGTTAATGAGAGCGGCAAAGTGGCAATTTATATGGCCACATTCATTTGATGATTCATAGTTTACATTAGATATAACTGAGTTTCCTATGCGCAAGAAAAGTTCTCACTGTAGTTTAGTCCATTCATAAGTTAGAAAGACTTCATTGTTTCAATTGAGTACATGGGCCAATTTCATCATGTGTATGTATTTTACCATTTACACGTCCATAAAATATACATAATGTGTGTATATACATAGAGAGAGAGTGAGTATATGCACATACAGTGTATACATAGTATATGTATTTGGGTTTCACTTGGGCTTGTTTGGTTGCTGTATCATTGATTTTTACCTTCCAGTTGTCAAACCTTCTGCTCCAGTGCATTTTATATTTATACGTTTTTACTACATGTTTCAATTTTCACACAGATATTTCAATTATACAAATACATAAAAAAAAATAAAAGATCTACCAACGTTTAAGCTAAAACCACCAAAGCAAGTGTAAAATGTTCACCTGCGAACACATCTACTGTATAAACCAAGTAACAAACATGATCCTTAGGAGGAAATGGTGTCAAACGTTTGGGCCGTTAACTACATTCGAGCATGACTCTCCACATGGAGCCCTCAAAACTGTAGCTGTACAAATATTACACACCAGCAGTAGCATTATGTCTTCAAATGACGATATGGAGAGCATATTAATTATTTGAAGTCCCATCCTCTTGAGTTCCATCCTTTCTTTTCATCACTGCATGTCTTTTTTTTATGTGCTTATGACAATCTTTTCTACGCCTAAACCCCAGTTATGTTACTTCTCTCATAGCATGATCACCTTGCTTTTACTTTAAATGCCTTTGATGCAACTGTGGCACATCAACAAGTACTGGGTCCCGCAGTGGTATTACACCAGATGGACGAAATTAAGACATTTGTTTAATTCTTACCCTCCTTTTGTAGATTAAGGGGCTCTAAGTTGATTTCCCAAGCTTTATGAGCCTTATATTAAATTATTTCCAGATATAACTAATATTAATGTTAATTTCATGTTTGATTTATCTCTCATCACAATACAGTAAGAAAGTAGTAAAAATGCCGCTCACACTTTATATTGTCTCTTTTTGTCAACAGTCCAAAACCCAGAAAACAAAAGCAACAAAACCTCATATTTTAGTTTCTGGAACCAGCATGTTTGTCAGTTTTCCTTTATAAATCACTTAAATGATTAATCAGTTATAAAAAATTGCTGGTGATTTCTTTTTTTTATAATACTCGACTAATCATTTCAAATTATATTCTAAGTGGTCTAACTGGAAATGGAACACAACATCATTGTAATCATGATCTTAAATAATTGAGATGTATATAAAATTTGTAATTTCAATCTGATTTTGTTTTCACTCTACTATAAAAGTTAATAAAATGTACATTTTTGAGTTTTTATTGTGAAAACTTCTTGACGTGCCACTTTCTGCAAGCATTTGTTTTGTCTGCATGAACGTGACAGATATACCTGTTTGCCCCATGCTTTCTCTCCCTTCACAGTCATTCAATAACAAACGTAAAAAGAATTTCATCTTTACACGAAAGTTCCCATTCTACAAGAACAAAGAGGGTGAGCAGGATGGCAGTGATTCAGATCGTAAGTAAGCTCACAGACACACATGTACTTCCACGCAGAGAGTCAGCGTAGGTCACGTAGGGCTGACAGGGGACTCACAGGTGTATTTCAGGGGCCGAGGCTTCACGGAAACCTCTCCTGCTTCCTCTCATGATCATTTCCTGTCGTCTTTGGTTTCTTTCTCTTGGATCACAGTCATGACATTCTGGCTCAGACCCTGATCTGTCAGCAGCAGACAATCCAAGTCAATGCTGTTCATTTTCGTGTGATATGTCTCCATATGGTGGTATTTTATGACCCAGTTTCCCTTCAGAGATCATTTAGGCTCAGTCTCAAACCACCTACCTGTTATGTTGTATTTGCACCCCCCCCCTGCCGGCTGATCAGTGTCTGCACAGAGACAGATCTGTGGGCCAACGGCTTCCTCTTTTCACTGCCTCGAATGTTTTTCTTATGTTGTGGCTGTCCTCCTTCCTCTCTTCTATTCTGGCTCTGTTTGGACGGACAATAGGACATCCTGGGGATAGGTGATGATGGGTATGGGACAAAGACATTCAGTAAGTCGGTCCGGGAACGATTCCTCATTTCTGTTTAACCGCCCCCCCCCCCACACAAAAAAAAAAATCACGTTTCCTGTCGTGTGTTTGTCTTGCCTGCACTGTTGCATGCTGCATTTTATTGGATTTGTCTTGCTTCTCAGTTTGCAGTGTGTAAATCTTAGTCACAAGGGGTGACGCAGATTCACTAAACTCAAGAGGGCATTTAGGTTTTGGCTTCTCTGTTTGGTCTGTTAAACAGTGCGTCTTGCCAAGTCAAAGTAGCTTATTATGGATCACAAGAAGTGACATTAGGTCTTTAGAACAAAAAAAAGTTATATTTCGTAGTCACGAGATATAAAAGTCAGGCTTTTTTCTAAACCAGGATTGATCTTTTTACTTGCCCGTTCATACACTTATTGTGAGAGCTGGAAAGATGGCAGTGTCAGACAGTCCCATGGTTCCAAACACTTTGGTCTGTGTGGTTGAAGCAGCATAGGCACTTGGGTTGTCACCTTCTGGTCAATGAACCACCAGTGTGATGTGTGTACTGGAGCCTCCCAGACTTACAGTATCTTGATATCCTGTTTTAATATAATTGCACCCATTACCAACGCCTTTCTTCAGATGTTGATGCATGTTTGCATGGCATGGACATAAATGTTTGTCTTTGCTCATGAGCATGTCAGTTTGAAGTAAAAATCACAGTTAAGTCTGTTCGCTTTGTAAGTTATGCTGTAAATTGTTGTTCACTGTTGGAAAATAACATTTCAGTCATTTGGGATGCAGGCATCTGGTTTATCAGGATTTTCTTGTGCAGGTGAAAGAATTTAGGGATTCCTTTTTTAGTTTAAAGGTGTGTTTTCTGCACATATCACTTGATGCAGACTGAGAGAGTATTTCTTGTGTTTTTCAAATAACCTAGTGTGAGCATTTCTCGTCTAAAACCATAGTATAACACTTATCATGAGCTGAGATAAAGCACCACATTTGTCCAATAAAAACTCAAATAATTTGCTAAATGTGTGTACAGCAAAGTTACAAACACATAATTTTAAAGTTTACAATAGCTTAGCCTAACTTTTTTGCCAGTTATCCTTAAATCCCATATGACATTTTATGCCATATTGTATCAAGTTTCCTGAGGTCCTGAATTCATTCAATTGGGAAGCAGAAGAGTGAGAGACACTAAACTCGAGGTCAAAATATTAGTGATTAAAAGTGAATTACATTTTTTGGTTCAGTTTGAACTGTGACACTTTACCATGTAATTAATTTAGCATGCGCTGTATACATGCATTTTGATGTTACCGGGGCCACAGAAGGCAACTTGAAGTTAAGATAGATGTTGTGTGACATATTCTGCCATGCATGTCCCTTCGACCATATATGGCATGTTTTTGATGTCCGTGATGATAATTTGTCAAAATAAAAAGTGTTTTGTAACCCTACAGGGAGTCAAGAGGACATGATTCTCTCATATGAACCTGTGGTGCGGCAAGAAAGTGAGTTGTCACTTCCAAGTAAATATGTCAAAACTAGCCCTCAACATGTGAATCATAGTGTATCTCCTCTACACTCATATGTACGGTACTTTGACGTTTCAAAAATCAGTGTAACTGAGGAAATTTAACAAAGATCAAGCTGCGTGTTGGACTTTGTGTGGTCTTCAATTTGTAATTCCAACCAGGGAACATTTCTCAATTAGTCAGGACACTGACTATTGCAGCAATATTCGTTTTAGTTTGGCAGTGGGGCTCTGCTCATGTAATGCTTAGGAACAAATCTGAGCCAGCTTGACACAGACTGACCCTAACGCCCCCAGTAGCATCTGAGGTGCACAACATTTAATGAACCAGAAAACTTATTAAAAATATTCCAACAAAATGCTAATGCAGGAGGAGGCTGGGGCTATGGAGGTAGTTACATTTCTGAAAGAAGGCAGCAGTGTAGCAGCAGGGACCCATAGTTCCATGTCAAATGTTTATATTGAGTGCTTATTGTGAGAGGTCGTGGAGATACATGATTGGAGGGTGTATGAAACATGTAACTATAAATGACTACCACCACGAGGCTCCATTTAGTTGAAAAAAAGAACGCAAAAAGTATCTGAATCAACATAAGTAACTATCCTAAATAATCTTAACATAAATGTAGTATTTACATTATATTTTTGTATATTTTGTATTAGCTGTGTCACTTTGTTAGACAAATAGTAGTAAAGTAAAACATAATAAATTGCAATTTATATTAACTGAATCCCTCGAATAAAGCCAAAGATTACATTCCACCATTTAATATTTCACAATGAGAACTCTACATGTTGTAGTTTGCTGCTATCAGATATGATGCTGTGTGCTGGAACAGACAGAAGAGAACCAGTGCTCAGAAGGAATGACATTGACTTTTTTCCGCTATTGTCCATATCTTGTCATCCATACATGTTATTCATATTTCTGTTATATAAATAAACACATATCTTGAAATGCATCTTTGCACACAAGCAAGAACTAACACTCCCCTGCACACAACACATGAGATTTACTTTCATGCATAACAAACAATCACTGTTGCTGAAGTGTTGTCTTTAAAAGATATCTTTAAGAAATGCAGTCAGTCGTTGTTTTTCCTTCCAGTTAATTATGCCAGACCCATCATAATCCTTGGACCGATGAAGGACAGAATCAATGATGATCTGATATCAGAGTTTCCAGACAAGTTTGGGTCTTGTGTGCCACGTAAGTAGTAAATGGAAACGGAGCAGGAATTTATTTTGTGATACAAAAAAGATGTGAAATTCATGCTATTACGTAACAGTTGTAGCATGATGTGATACTGACTAATGAGTAGAAATTGTGAAATCATCTGTGTTAATTGATGTGTTTACCCACTACTTATTCAGTCATGACCATGATCATATCCGCTGTGGATTCACTTTGGTGTTTTAAGTTTCATTGCACACCAACATCACCAACACCCGCCAGTGTTCTCCAATGTACTGTATTTAGTGGCATCTAGCGGGGAAATTGCAGATTGCAACCATTTGAATGACACTCGCCTCACCTTCCCTTACCTATGAAATTCCATTTTATTCAATATTAAATAAATAAATACATAAATATGCCTGTGAAATTAATACATTAATAAACATTTATTTATTTCATGGGAAAATTTCATATAGCCAAATTTATTTATTTCATGGGACTTTTATAATGCCACATTTATTTATTTCCAAAGTTCAATGACATAATAACCTATTTATTGGACCATAGTGACTCATTTATTTATTTAATCAAAATTTTTATTAATTTCATAGGCATATTTATACATGTTAGCCCTGCGACCAGTTGGCCACTGTCCAGGGTGTACCCTGCCTAAGGCCCAAAGTCACTGGGATAGGCTCCAGTCACCCGTGACCCCTAAACGGGAACAAGCGGGTGAAAATGACTGACTGACTGATATTTATGCATTTAGTTATTTATTATTGAATAAAATGTAGGAGAAACTACAGTGGCCATGAAACTCGTGAACAACGCAAATGGCCCTATAGAGCCAGGGATTGGTTGGTCCATTCTGAGCTACGTTTGGAACATGCAGTGCAACATGGCGACCTCTGTGGAAGGATGACCCGCTCCCTTTGTAGACAAAAATGACTTATTCTAAGGTAATGAAAACACAACGACTCTGGTTTTCAGGTCAATGTCACACACTGGACCTTTAAATCAGTGATGTCTAATGGTCTATCAAATATTTAAAATGCCTACATAAGAGCATATCAAACAAAAAATGTAATATAATACTCATTGCTATGTATATTTACTTTTTAAGTATCCATTTACTGTTACAATTAAAAAATGGCAATTATTTAACTTTTTATCTTTAATAGCTGAATTAATTGGTTTTCATTGTAACATGAATTTGCCATGCCATCATGGAAGCGTATTGCAGAAAAAAAAAACGGATCAATCTCACGTTATAATGCGAAAAGTTTATTGTTATAACAAGATGTTTTTCACGTTTTTACGACATATAAACATATCACGTTATAACAAGATCAATAGTATATTGCTATAACGTGAAAGGTTTCTTGTTATAACATGATCAGTTTGTATGTCATAATAACGGGAAAATATCTAGTTTATAATATGAAAATATCTTGTAACGTGAAAAATATCGTGTTATAACAAAAAACTTTTCGCGTTACAACGTGATAACCCTTTTTATTTTTCTGGCATGGCAGCAATACACTGCTGTATGCCACATTAAAATCAATTCAAAAACACAAAATCCCCCTTGCATGTCCTAAAGAAAACTAATGACAACCATGTTTGCACCTAAAGCCATTCTTTCAAAGAGTGAAACAGATGTAAACTACAACTGTGTTCAGCGATATAGGCCCCTTTTCACAACCATAGACTGGCAGTAAGGACTGATAATGCAGCAGTGGTGTGTGTTCTCCCGTTTGCACTGGCACATTGCCCTGGGATGTGGGTGTGAATTTTCCATCTATTCTGCTCAGGTTTGACTGCTGAAGTAGTACCAAGCAGCAACCTCCAGGGATGAAAAATTAAGCCTACACGGAAGTGCCAAAAACTGCAGTTCCTCGAATGGCCACTTGAGGCTGGCTCCAAAAGGGAGCCAATCCCAATAAACCCCATGTTAAAAGCATAGACTGTATACAAGAAGTGGACATAGCCTCCAGGTCTGAAAGGTGGGACCATTGCGGAAGTGCCTTAAACCTGCATTCTTTCTAATGGCCAACAGGGGGCTGTATAGGCTGTATAGAAGTCTATGAGACAATGACCCTACTTCTCACTTGATTTATTACCTCAGTAAACACTTGCCAGTTTCAGGTCTTCTTCAATACAGCATGATGTTGGTTTTGTAAATTTGTTCCCATTTAAAGTGAATGGCTAATATATTTTGGCTAATTCTGGCCAAACTCATGTTTGTTCATGTGCTTTATGAAATTGCATTGTCCCCTTATAAATAAACTAATAATAATAATAATAAAACAGACAATAAAGCAGGGTATGCTTTAGGCCGGGGCTACTTTGTGATTGACAAGTCTTTACTTGTCAATCAGCATAGAGGCGATGAGTATGCTATTCACTGCACTGTGTACATTTAACTAGCCATGACTTTTGGGCTTTGGGTGCTGTCGGTGTTTTCGTCTAAGAACTTTGACCCTTTTCACAGTATGTTTTAAGTTCATAACATTTTGGTCGCCTAAAAATAACTTTTTCAACGTTCAGTTGAACTAAAAGACACTCTTAAGGAGTTGGCTGTTCATTTTTTCCAGCAAGTACATTTAGTGTTGCCTATTGTCGCTAGCTAAAATTAGCATCCCAATCTATACAGTTAACGTGAATTACGGATGCACTGCACCTTGCTGACGAGCCTAGCTAGCTAGCGCAAGCATTTGCCTTAGGTAGAAACCTTAGCTCCTCCCTAGCTCCAACTTCTCGTCCAAATATGGTCCCTTCAGGCTCCAAAAAACCAAAATGGCCACGGCCAAAATGCCAAACGCGAGGCTTCCGAATGGTAGTCCACAAACCAATGGGTGATGTCATGGTGACTATGTCCCCTTCTTTTACACAGTCTGTTTAAAATGCCCAACTTTGCTGCAGAAATAAACACGTTTACACTCAGGTACAAAAACCTGTCTTGGTCTCTATAGCTAATTTCCCTGTTGACAACTGTACAGGGGTGAAGTTTTATATAACTCAACCTTTTAAATTATATTAAGTCTTAAGGTAATGCATAATTAAGGGCTTGGCCACTTTGGGTGTCAGGTGGGTGCTGTTATGGGTGGCTAGCTGCTAGCTGTCTGCTAGCTCCACCTCCTTGTCCATTTTTGGATTAGCCGGGAGCATGGAAGTAATAAATCTGGATACAGCGTCGGAGGCAGGGGGCCCCGTTCATTCCTATGAAAGCTGCTCTGTGGCGCATGAAGCCTAAAAACTTTGGGTTCCAGGTATAAAATTACCCGGATCTGTGTGCCTCACGTGACGGACCTGGAAGTTGTAATTCCACGTTTGGCCGCTATCTCAAATTGGCTTTAAAGCCTGGCGCACTTCCTGGGGGAGTTAGGTGGAGTCAGGCACCAGCACACTGAGCTTCACAATGGCTCTTCAGAAACCCATGGGTGCTGTCACTGAGACTACATCTGTGTTTTATGCAGTCTGTGAGTAGCGCCTGTGACAGACATCTGACAGACTGAAAGTCACTTTAATATTATATTGATATCATATTAGAAAAACACAATATACATGGGCATTTTAAAAATATTGCTTTGATGTTGATGTCAGAAATGACATACAAAAATATGTTAAGCACAAATCTTACCAGATATAGTCTAAGTCCTGACAAGTCCTGACATGAATATTATAGAAATATTACACGGGGATTGAAAAGATACGTTAAGTCAACTAGTGCTCCATTATTTTTTTCTGTGTTTCAGAGTGGATGAATATGGAGGACTGAAAGTGCCAGAATGAAATAAATTAATACACCATTAAATAATTACTTAAATGTGTCATTAAATAATTAAAATACCAATTGTTTCAATATTTACATTTACATTTCATGATTAACATTTACATTTCATGGTCCTGTGTTGCAGTGCTTCATGAATTGTCAAACTGTCAAACTCGCCCATCAAAGTTGAGAGCCGGATCCTGACACCGGATTGGTTACCCTGCCCATCAAGTCAAGACAAATCAATTCCAGATAATGGATCGATGCAGAGCTACTTCCAATGCACTGGGTGGCGCCCTTCGCCTCTAACGTTGGTTTAGATAACTATTAAACTAAACTTTACCGCCAAGTCGACCCTGCTAACCCCTAACGTTGAGAACGCCGGGACAAAATGGCTAAAAGTTGCCCGGAGCTGCTGCGAGAAGCAGCTAATTTAATAGAAGAAGCTCTGAGCAAAACTCCTCCAGCTCCGGCGGCTCAGTCGCAGCAGAACCCTGCCGCTTCAGCGTCAGCTAGTAGTGGCACTTCCCGGTGAGGCTGCCAGGCAACTGTTGCTGTTGCTGTTATCGACGAGGATAGACAGGATCAGGAACGAGTACATCAGAGGGACAGCTCATGTTAGATGTTTCGGAGATAAAGCCAGAGAGGCCAGATTGAGGTGGTTTGGACATGTTCAGAGGAGACAATGTGAATATATTGGTAGAAGGATGCTGAGGTTGGAGCTGCCAGGCAGGAGGTCTAGAGGAAGACCAAAGAGGAGATTTATGGATGTAGTGAGAGAGGACATGAAGTTAATTGGTGTGAGTGAAGAGGATGCAGAGGACAGGGTTAGATGGAGGCACATGATTCGCTGTGGCGACCCCTGAAAGGGAACAGCCCACAGGAAAGAGACTTCAGACCAAAGCAATGGATCAGACTAGATTAGCATTAGCCCCACCCACTGACTTTGATGGGTGAGTTTGACAGTTTGACAATTTATGAAGCACTGCAACACAGGACCATGAAATGTAAATGTAAATCATGAAATGTAAATGTAAATATTGAAATAATTGGTATTTTAATTATTTAATGACACATTTAAGTAATTATTTAATGGTGTATTTATTTATTTCATTTTGGCACCTTTAGTTCTCCATAGATGAATGGATGCGTTCTGAATATGTGTCCATTATCAGCTTAACTTACTGTTTTTTTCTGGTTTGTGTTTTTGTGTGTGTGTGACCCCAACACATACATGTAACCCCATTTTGACTCATCCTCAACAGGATTTCCTCACTCAGCTGTGCATTGTGTAATGTGTTTGAATCTAGTTTAGTTTTTATTTTGCATGTTTTGACTTACCCATCTCTTTTATTTCAATATACCTTTTAAACCATAAGAAGCTGCTAACAGTTCAGGGCGCCAAGGTAAGTGAGCAGATAAGCTGAGTTGATTCTTTCATCCCTTTATTTAGAAAGTGAGTCTTGAAGTAATTTTTATCCCCATAAGTACTCCTTTTATTCTTTTGAAATTACTGTTTGTGTAGAATCAGTTTGAAATTGTTATTTTTAGGGACACTAGTGTCTGAATCTGAGAGTAGTACACGTCCTGCCCTTATAGCAGCATTAATTATCAGCCTTCTATTCTTTAAAGATATCCAGTGAAATTTGCTGACATTTTTCCAGCACATCGTATGCTAACAATGCATAATTAGGAATTCCTTTTTCGCCGAAGCTCTAGGAACATTCTGGTTTTCGTACCACATACGTGGAGAATCCACCCCACTTGCTCTTCATGTATTAATAATTAATAATTAATGAAGGCGCTTACCCATGAATAGAAAAAAAAAAATGTGAGGCAACATTTAATGTTCCCCATTTGCTCTTTTGTGCAAATTTCATGACATGAAATAAACATTTGAGTGGATATCCTTAAAGGTAGATGTGTACCACAGTTATTTTGAGGCTTCTGTATATTTGCCATAAACAGCTGACCAAACTCTGGCTGGCACTTGGTCAGGATCACACAGCAGCAAGCCGCTCTCCTAAATTAATAAATGTAACTTGCTATTCTATTTGTGACGAAAGGAGCAGGTTTTATTGGAACATATGGTGTTAATTTTAAGAAACATTGGCACCACCACTGACAACATCAGTGGCGTGTGTCAGTGGCCATCAGTGGTCCAATCATCTCCACCATGGTCTTGTGTGTTTGTTGTAATTACAACAAGGTATCCCAACTAATAATAATGGACAGCGTTAATATTTGCGCATAGCCCCTGTTTAAGGGCATTGCTGTGTGTTTTATAGACTTCAATGATGTCTTTAGTGAGAACTGAAAAGGAAATGTAGCAAGTGTCTACTAGTCTTGTTATGGCATGTTAGTTACTAACTTATAAATGGCTTATTGTCTTCCTTGCACCAAAGATACCACTCGACCGAAGAGGGACTACGAGGTGGACGGGCGAGACTACCACTTTGTGATGTCCAGAGAGCAGATGGAGAAGGACATCCAAGAGCACAAATTCATAGAGGCGGGACAGTACAATGATAATCTGTATGGAACGAGTGTCCAGTCTGTGAAATATGTGGCTGAAAGGGTGCGACTCTTTACTTGTTTATAAATGCTGCCGTGTAGTTGCACCACATGGAAGCAAAAAAGTAAATGTATAAGTTCAATTCTTGTAGTTTAAGGCCTGTACTGTGCATTGGACGGCCCGTGTGATTTCTATACCAAAGGAAAGAAAAGATCTTCTTCTGGATGGAGCTTTTATTGTTTAGGACATCGATTATATTTACACCGTATGAGATTTATATTAAGATGTTAAAACATTTGCATAGTGCAGCTTTGATACTATAACCTGAGAGATTAGAGTTTGTGTTTTTTTTTCCAGTGGTTCATCTCTTGTAAATTCATGCTTCTGTCTCAGGGTAAACACTGCATTCTGGATGTGTCTGGAAATGCCATCAAACGACTACAAGTAGCACAGCTCTATCCCATCGCCATCTTCATAAAACCTAGATCTATTGATTCACTAATGTGAGTATTCATTTAGACAAACCACTCATATACGTTTCCCTTTAATAATGCTTCATTATTTCACTAGCCTCCCTGTGTACTGTACATTTTGTTTTATATTACTGATGGACTTATTGGAATTTGGCAACGCTTTACTTTAAGTTCCCCCTATAAATCATTTTTAAACAAACATCTAATAAATGGTTTATAACGCACTGCATTTATAAGCAGATATAAGTGTTTATTGATGTATTGATCAATAACTATAACTCCTCCTGTGGACACCCATAGGTGGAGGCTGCTGGATAATGAATGCTAATATAGTCAAACACAGTTGTGAAATACAATATGTCTTCATATTGACAAATAAAGTACATTAATTAACACTTATATGCACAATAACTACATTAAGTGTGTTCACCCATTTATTAAATGTTTGTTTACTGCTTATCTATGATAAATAGGGGGACTTAAAAGAAAGTGTTGCTTGGAATTTAGTTCAAAGTTGTCATAACTTGTGTGTGGTGTTTTGTGTCCTTTGCCCCCATACAGGGACATGAATAAGAGACTGACAGAGGAACAAGCCAGGAAGACGTTTGACAGGGCTATGAAGCTGGAGCAGGAGTTTGGGGAATTCTTCACAGGTATTGTCATTAATAAAAGCAGAAATACAAACGAAGCCATCTTTATTCAGCGTGTCCTTTACTGTTGAACACAAGATATGAGCACACACGGCTAGCTAGGTCCTTCCAGCTTACCACAGAACGAAAGGAGGGCGACAGTTGTGCTCACACGGCTGCATGAAGATGCCAAAAATATCTGGATTTTTGTAGAGCGATTGTCTCTGAGCCTCATCCAGACTGGCAGTGGAGACATACTGGACATGTCCGTTAATGTTCAAGCAAACGTCTGCAATTACAAAGGGAACAGCAGTGGAGTGATTTATCAGCTTTGTAAGATAATCGATTGTAGTGCATCGTAGGATTTTAACCCGCATTGATTCTAATCAGATTTTTTGTTAAGATTCCAGCATGTGTCAACATGTTCATTTTAGTTGTTTTGTGTTAGTGGTATCATTCTGCATTTCTTGAACTTTAACTTTTATGAAAATGATCTAATTGAAAGATACTTACTTTTAACTTTTGACATTTTACTTCCAACTCTGGCACTGTCTGTCTTTCAAAGACACCTATCAGTCAAATACTTTTATGCAGGAAGATACGCTCATGTTGAAGCCCCTATGTGTTCAATTTTCATGTGATAATAGCGTATATTCTTATGGCTAAAGTTTTTGTTTGTTGAAACTTCAGACAATCCCGGTGATAATTAGCGTCAAACTTTTGGGGTCCTTTTTTTATTCTACCATTAGAAGTCAGAATCATTAAAATCCTATACATACGGGCTTTAAACATTTGACAGCTGTGAGGCTTCACGAGGGAAAAGGTGCGTGTGTGACTGTAATGATTAAAATGTGATGTATCGATACAAAGTTCCACAGCACATAAAGAATTCCCTTTGCTTTACAGCCCTGGTTCAAGGAGACACCTTAGAAGACATTTATAACCACTGCAAGCAGGTCATAGAGGAACATTCAGGACCGTATATCTGGATCCCCTCAAAGGAGAAACTATAATAACTCATCACCCTGGAAGGGAGTCTGGACTGCTAGAAACTAGTAATAAGTTGTAACATATGTTAACTGTATGGCAATGATAATTTTTCATAAATAATTATTGTGATTATGTTTGTTTTGGTTTGTTTTTTTTCTATTGTTTTGTTTGGTTATTACTTCATTTTTCACTCAACATGAATGTTCCTGAATGTATACCACAGAGTGTTAGGAAATTCTAGGTCTTGAAACATGAAGCGTTTGTATATTTGTTGATTTTGATTTGAACAAAAAAGGAAGAGAAATGTAATGAAAACTAAATAAATATGAGGTATGTGTCCACAGCAGGAAACTGGAGGTGGCATATACATTGCAGATTTCTTTGCTTCGCTACCATAGGAATGAAATTAGGTTCTGCTCACCCTCCCTTCACAGTGCAACAACTAGAAAATAATCATATGAAGTTTGAAGGACCAGTGTCTAGGAGTTAGTGGCATCTAGTGGTGAAGTTGCAGATTGCAACCAACTGAAAACCCCTCCCTTTCCAAGCCAGTGGGAGAACCGTAGACAAGAACGTAAAAACGCGAAAAGGCCCTCTCTAGAGCCAGTGTTTATTTTGTCCGTTCTGGGCTACTTGTAGATACAACAGCAGCGCAACGTGACGAGACATGAATTCACTGTATAAAGAGAAGTGGATAATTTGCATGGGGATAAAATTATTTAATCTTGCGGCTCTTCTAGACTTTCCAAATGTTAGTGGAGCGAATGGACCAGATTCTGGTAGTGAAACAAGTCATTTCGCGGGGATTGTGACACTCAAAGGAATACAGTAGATCCACTCTTTCACAGCCGCTTCTCTCACAATGTAGGGACCTTCCTGGGGGCTTGGGAAGAGGACCAGCTCCCCCTAAATCCTACACACTGGACCTTTAGTGTTTTGTCTGATTTTACATCTGTGCATCCCCTGAACACGGCTTTGCCTTGTGCTTGTTTATGTCGTCATTTCGTCCTTGAATTACCGTATTTATTTCTCTGCCATGACATTGAGGATGAGTAAGGAAAATGTAATTTTTAGTGTCAAATTTTCATGTTTTTTTATTCAAAAGCAGACATTACTTACCTGGCTGTTGAATTGACAATGATAAGTGAAAGGAGAAAGTTGCTATCAGCAACGGAGATGTAACACTATATTTTGCTACTTAAATTGCTAGAGGGCACAAAAGCACAGAACTATTTATTATTGAAAATCTAACTTTGCTTTAAAGGTTATTTATAGAGCATATTTTATTTGAGTGATGAAATATGTTGTGGCTGTGTTAGGATGGATGGAAATATTATGATGAAAGACACATTTGTTCACAGTATTTTGTAGACTTGGAGTGGAGAGGGTGGCCAAGTAGTGATTAAATTTAATACTGAAACACATTTCTGTCTTTTGAAACGAATAGCAGCGCAGTGAAGAATAGGGATAAAAATAAAGGACCAATACTTTTTGCAAGTATAAAAATATCTGTTAGAAAAGGCAAAAACTAAGAAGGCAGAATATGAAAGTAAAGTGAACGCATAATTTGCACAAAATGCAGTTATCAGTATCAGATAATAATGTTGTAAAGCAGCATTATGGAATTATTAAGGGTTTGAAAGACTAACAAGGTGAGTCTTTCAGCTTTACTATGGAAAGAATACTGATTCTTTCTCCTCAGGCCGGCTGTTCTAAAGTCTTCATGAGAAAGGTTTGATAATATTGATTGGATTTATAGCTTGGGAAGACCCAACACACAGTCTGACCCAATGACTGAGGCTGCTCTCCAGCTCATATATAATTTCTATTTAATATCTTGGTGTTCCCCCAGACAATATTTCCCTGTTGAGCTGCAATGGAAGAATAGTAACAAGAAGTGGGAATTTTGTACTCAAAACACTGTAGCTTTGAAAGATTCCCAATTGATTTCTCTAACTCAGCCTCATATTAGTAAACTTAATAAATACATTTTTTGCACACGAGGACTTGGGATTTAACCATATTTTATGGCTTATATTTGAAGCTCATTAGGATGGACTCCTTTACAGTTTTTCTCTATTGCTTAAACCCATTCCTTGAAATGACTCAAAACCCTTCAATCTTGCTGAGAAACCAAACGTTGCCCGCAGACATGACACACAAGCCCTCAAAAACACGCACACTACAACATGGTCTAACATACTGGTGAGATCAATTCAAAACAATACTACAAGAACCGGTAACAAGTAATGTTGCTTGTGGTTCTCCCCCTCAAACAAATGTGATGATGATGATGAACACAACAAAAGACACCACAAAGGTATACATGCGCACATTTTTTATTCCTTAATGTACTGTACAGTACAATACACCAAACAACAACAACAAAATATGATTCTGCCCCGGCATCCCGTCTTTGGTCTGGGACAGGCCAGAGAATCTCGTCTCATAGTCATACCTTGGACAAGGACATGGTCGACCGGGTTCCATTGTTTCAAAAATGAATTAACTGACTGGGGCCCTTTACATTTTTTGCCTATTGCTCACACACTTTTTGCAGAAATTGGCTCATTATGTCAAAACTCTACACACAAGCCAATCAGACATAGCACTTGGCGATTAACAACTCACATCTATGCCAAAATGAAAAACTGCAATCAAAACACTCCTTTCTAAACATGACAGTTTTGCAACAAAACCAAACACACAAGCATCATTTGAATTACTCTATCATATCGCCACCAACACACTGATGGGCTTTATATAAAACACTGTAGTCTTTGTGTTTCAATTTTTATTGTCATTTTCTCAGACTCAGTCGTCTGTAAGACTCAAAAGTACAATTTCTGCAGTAATCAAACAAGAGTTTCTACCAAAAACTATTATTTTTTTACAGAAATAAAGAAAAATAGAATAACAAATCATCAAATTTAGCAACAAAATCGTTACTGGTTAAATTGCTATTGGGAAAAGAAAAAACGTGTGTGTGTGTGTGTGTGTGTGTGTGTGTGGGGTTCTTATGAAACCCGCCTTCTGTTTGGATCTGGCCACAAGACCTCGTCAACATCACAGGCGATGTCCTCGCGGGCTAGGCATCGGGCAAAATATCGCCCTGAGTGCCAAATCCAATCCAGGATTGATCCCGCCTCAATGTGTCCGCATGCCTCTTCCATTGCATTGCTTGCAGAAGAGTCATGCAGTTGTGTGGTTGCCGATCACATACTTTCCACCGCCACACTGAAAATAATTCTTTGATTGCAATTAGAAAGGGGCTGTAAGGGGGCAGGTATAAAAGTGTGAAATGGTTATGGTTGTTGAACCAATCTCGGACCCGAGTAGCCCAGATGTCATCTGATACACATCGCCGCACTGGTCGTCGTCTTTGTCCGTGTCCCACTCTGACTCTCATTGCCTCCATGCTTGCAAAGTTCTCAAAATGGCTTACCTGAGGCCTGTTTGTAGTGCTAAGGCTCAGACCAATTGGGTGTTCTGTTTTTTGTGTAAGGGTTCTCAGGTGTGTATGTAAGTGTCCACAATTGCCAGATGAGTTTTGCATTTTGAAAAGAGTGTCTTCCCAATGGTAACAAGTAATTTAGTTTTTGAGCAAAATGTCTAATGTAAGAAAACGTGTGTAGTGTTTCGCAATAAGTGTGTTACAGAATTGCAAACAAAGTGCAAAGTTGACAATTTGTTTAATGGTTACACTGTGTTTAAGGTATGCTACAAGAAGTTTAGGTATTGGGGCTTTGGTCTAAGCATTCGGTTTTAGTGTGTAAGCAATGGGCAAAAACTGTAATCTGTCTATTGAAGGTTCTGATTGGTGTGTCAATTTTGACTCCTAGTGTTTCCATCTGGGTAATTGTGTGCTAACTGAGCTCAAGCTGTGCTGACTTGAGTGAACAATATTGAATGCTAGTGCTTTCTAAAAGACCACATGGTGTAGGCAATGGGAAATGAACGGATTTGTGTGTAGAGTTTTGCAGTGACATTTCCACACATTTGACTCGTGTCAAAACAAAGGAATACGGTTTATAGTGTAGGGAAATGGGTGTGCTTTTTGATAAATGGCATTATGGTTTTGAAATTTTAGTTCAAAAGCCTGGTTGTACCATTTAAGCAATCGAGAAAAACTGTAATGGTCAGTATGAAAAGGAGGAAGCAAAACCCTTTTCAGTGTTCATATCGGCTCCTGAATATTGTAAGACAGACTTGAAAAATTGTGAACCTATTATTTAGTTGTAGGTCTGAAAACATAAACACGCCAACATACCTGATTATGGACACAAAGTACATTATTAGTCATTGGTGACCTCAGCCGAAAACACTAATATTGACCCTCAGGTGGCCTATCAGTGAACCTTAGTGATTACATCTCCTGCCTCTGTTTCAAACAGAAAGCTGTATCAATAGCTACGATCATGGCTGACCTCTAAATCGTGAGACAATTAAAATCTGAGAAATCATGACTGAACAACCTTTTTTAACCTGCTCCCAAGCCGGATGAGGTTTCAAAACCTTTAAAAACTCCTTTCAATTGTCAGCAGAGCACCAAGGACACCAAGGACTGTCCTGAATCAGCTACAGAGAGCCAGGAGGCCTGAATGAAGCTTTCTCAGATGTATTACCTTTTGTTTTAGAAGTGGATGAGTCCCGATGTAAGCAGAGTGACCCAGCACAATACAATATATCCACTATATAGTTTACTCACCAGAGGCTTGCCTTGTTTGAAAGGGCATACAATATAGTACCTCGCTTTGTTAAAAATAAAACAATAAAAATCTGTTATGTACTTAAAGCACTTAAAAGATTAATGCATCTGCCAGTGTGGTAACCTTCCTGTTCTGTTTAACTGCAATGCCATTGGTCGTTAGATTGCCATGACAACAATTTGTGAGTGATACTGTATTATATTCTAGTATTCCTGCTATTTCATTTTGACAGCATGTTTCAACCAACCTGTTATCAAGTAAATATAGAAGTTACATTAAATGCAGGTATGTTTCTAATCAATGGAACATTTCAAAAGTGCACTTACTCATTGTTTTTGGTAACGAAAATAGGCACTGTATAATGACAGTGATGAACACAATTTTGAAAGCAAATATTAATCAAATCCACTAATTATTGTGTAAGATGGCACAGTGAAAGCTGAGAAGACTGAACCCCGACCTGTTTGTATGGACCACATACTGTACCTGTAGTAGAACTGATAAGCACTTCAAACACACACCATTTCTGAAAACAAGTGTGTACTTTGAAGATGAAAATTATGTTTTTATGTAGATTATATTTCTCTTGTCCCATGTCATAAATTGGTTGAGATTTGTGGCTGATGGAAAAACCAATATTTTCAGCACTGATATGTCTAGAACAACACTAGTGTTTCCTTTTATTTTTGCAATATGTTTCAAGACATCTGCCGGCATTCTTTTAAGAATTTTCCATAACGTATTGGTCACCACTTGCCTTAACAGAGTAGGTTTACTGTATATCAGAAATGAAAGCTTAGAAATGTCCTTTTCCTTTGAGAATAGAACATATTATTTAATCCTCCTTCACATGTAAACTTCAGTGAAAGAAGGCTGAATCAAATCTAAGGTATAAAATTAAGGGATGAAGAGATATTTTATATTATGGAATTTAATTTTAAAAATAAGCATTTCTCTGGCAACAAGAAAAACATTTTAAAATGGTCAATGATGAGACACCTCAATATTTTGACTGTTGTTTTTCGAAGGTGTTGTTGGCCCGTAATATGATGACATGTAAAAGAGAATATATCTTCATATACTGGCTTGATATGCTAAATCTAATACAGTACTTCCAAAGTCATTGTGAACATTGTCACACATGATATTTTACAGGCCAATGGGGATTTTTGTGTGAAAATGTAAAGGATGTCGGACCTATGCATGTTGCAACAGTCTTCTGTTTCCTGTGGATGTGCAATATTCAACACAACTGAAGCATTGAAGTACTTGCTGTGTTTTAAGACAAACTGCAGATTTGAATCATTTAATCGGACTTGTGTCTATTTTAAACTTAAATAAAAACACTTGTAAGAGGTGGTGTCCAAGCAATATGTTTTGGTTGACACATTTAGCATATTCGCTTTTCAGTAGTTTCATTAGTAAACCCAAATTCCCAATTTATAACAATTATGATTGTCCTGTTGTTAACATTAATGACCTCATACGAATATATATTTAACAAAAATTAAGTCTTTCAAATAGATTTTAGCAGGTCAGTAACCTCTACCCAAGTTAATATGCATTGTCATTGTATACATGTTCGGTTGCATCTTTGGAAGGACACACACACATCTTTAGCCCATGAAGGTTGGTCCTTCATCAATGGTGGAGAGTAGTGGTACACTAAGGTGCTCATCATCAACTTATGCAGGCTTAAATGTACAGTTCACCAGCAGGAAGTTGCCTGCAAACGGCCGACAAAGTGGAAAGCTCAATGGTGAACTCGAACAAGTTCCATGGTAGCCTGTTTTTAAGTATGAGCTGTGACATTTCATTTTAACACAGTGCAGTTGAGGCATCCATTATTTGCACCTTATAGTGGCTTTTCCAGTGGAATGCAACCGCAGGGGGGACACAAGCCAGTGTCTTCATGTGCCAGTCCCAAGTCTGGATAAATGCAGAGGGTTGTGTCAGGAAGGGCATCCGACGTAAAACACATGCCAAACTAAAAATGCGAATCATGACAATGACTTCCATACCGGATCGGTCGGGGCCCGGGTTAACAACGACCGCCACCGGTGCTGTTGACCTACAGGGTACCGGTGGAAATTGGATTACTGTTGGTCGAAGACAAAGAAGGAGAGGAGGAAGGTGTGTTCGTAGACAGAGAGAGAAGAGGAAAGCTAAGAATGTAGGACTGACAGTAGGGACTTTGAATGTTGGAACTATGACAGGGAAGGCTAGAGAGTTGATTGACATGATGCAGAGAAGGAAGGTGGACATACTGTGTGTCCAGGAGACCAGGTGGAAAGGTAGCAAGGCTAGAAGCTTAGGAGCAGGGTTCAAGTTGTTCTACCATGGGTCGGATAGGAAGAGAAACGGAGTAGGAGTTATCCTGAAAGAGGAGTTTGTGAGGAATGTTCTTGAGGTGAAAAGAGTGTCAGACAGGTTGATGAGCCTGAAGCTGGAAATTGAAGGGGTGATGTTCAATGTTGTGAGTGGTTATGCCCCACAGGTAGGATGTGAGTTAGAAGAGAAGGAGAAATTCTGGAGTGAGTTAGATGAAGTGATGCAGAGCATCCCCAGAAG
>CM022491.1:20756929-20770554 GCA_011952105.1 Coreoperca whiteheadi | reverse complement strand
GGGACAGCTCATGTTAGATGTTTCGTAGATAAAGCCAGAGAGGCCAGATTGAGGTGGTTTGGACACGTTCAGAGGAGAGACTGTGAATATATTGGTAGAAGGATGCTGAGGTTGGAGCTGCCAGGCAGGAGGTCTAGAGGAAGACCAAAGAGGAGATTTATGGGTGTAGTGAGAGAGGACATGAAGTTAATTGGTGTGAGTGAAGAGGATGCAGAGGACAGGGTTAGATGGAGGCGCATGATTCGCTGTGGCGACCCCTGAAAGGGAACAGCCGAAAGGAAAAGAAGAAGAAGTGGCTTTTCCAGTGGTCCAATTCAGGATTGTAAAGGATGAAATGATTGTCCTGTAAATTTTATGGGAGAAACGGGTTAGGCTGTGAAATGTTTGTCCAAGGTAACACCTGACCTGAGAGAAATGTTTCTATAGAAGTAAGAACCCACTTATAGGCGTTCACATTTTTTTCCTGCAATTTGACATAATTTTCCTTTATTGGTCAGAAATGATTAGATTCTAGTCATGAAGTCATATTGGTGATGATGGTGTTGATAATAAAGGGGTCAGTCAGTCATTTTCTACCGCTTGTTCCCGTTCGGGGTCGCGGGTGACTGGAGCCTATCCCAGTGGCTTCGGGCCTTAGGCGGGGTACACCCTGGACAGTGGCCAACTCGTCGCAGGGCTGACACATAGACAGACAACCATTCACGCCCACATTCATCCACTAGGGACAATTTTTTTTTAGAGTCAGTGATTAGAGTATTTACTAGACAGTGATTGAATTATTATTTTCAAAAGCTAAACATGTATTTGTGTAAGAAAATACAATTCTGAATAATTTGTATTATATCCAAAAGCAAAAGGATTCCAACATCTGATTGAAATTCAGTTTTGTTTGTAGATTATTGACCTTTTGTTTCTATTTGAGAAAGCACAAAGTGAATCTCACAAGCTCTTACCCCCATTCTGCTATATACGAATATTTTTTGGTACTGCTGTACCGACTAATGTGTTACCTTGTAGATTTCTTCTTCCATCCAGGTTGATGTGTGCATCATCCTGAGGGTTCAATGTTATAGTTGGGACCACTTCTTGACATATTGTTAACCCTGCTGTCCTGCACCAGGTGTCAGTCAGTCATTTTCTACTGCTTGCTCCCGTTGGGGGTCGCGGGTGACTGGAGCCTATCCCAGTGGCTTCGGGCCTTGGGCGGGGTACACCCTGGACAGTGGCCAACTCGTCGCAGGGCTGACACATAGACAGACATCCATTCACTCTCACATTCATCCAGTGGGGGCAATTTTTTGGAGTTATCAATTAACCTACACATGCATGTCTTAGGACGGTGGGAGGAAGCTGGAGAATCCGCTTGAGAACCCTCAATATCTCCACAGGCCTCTTCCATCGCTTGAAGAAGACTTACTTGGTTGTATGGGTTGCGATCATGTACCTTCCATCTCCAAGAGGAGAATTCCTCGCTTGGATTCAGGAAAGGAGAATATGGTCGAAGGAACACCATCTTGAAATGTGGATGATTCTCACACCACTCTCGCACTAGTGCTGAATCGTGGAATTGGACATTGTCCCAAAGAACTACAAAATTCTGCACCATTTGCTCCTGATCACCTTGCGGAAAAAGGATTTCATTGAGGAGGTTTAAAAAATGTAGGAGCCTTGCTGTGTTGTATGGTCCCAAGACAGCATTGTGTGCCCCAACACCAGCTGTAGAAATTGTGTCACAGAGAGTGATGTTGCCTCCTCGTTGTCCCGAGATCGACTGTAGCACGATGGCCAATCACATTTCTTCCTCTCCTCCTTTTTTTGTGAAGATTGAAGCCTGCTTCATCAACATACAGGTACTCATAATGAGTTGCACTGCTATCCAACTCCAAGATTCTCTAGAGTAAAAAGAACACAAGGTACAATACAGTATTTGTGTGTTTTAAAGTAATGGCATTGATTGCACTCAATGCTACTGCGAAACTGTTGCTGAACTTTGAGTTCTCACTTTGAAGCAGCAGTATACATAGATATGCCTAAATCTTTTCACTTACAGCAGCATGGAATAGTTTATGGACACATACTTAAAGTTCAGGAAAAATATATCTTTGTGTTGGCAGTAAAAGCGCAGTTCTTCTCCATGGGCACTTTGTATACTTGCTTCATTCGGATTGCATTTCTCCTTAGAACAAGATCAATTGTGGACAGACTGCATCGGTGGATATTGTGAAACAGTTGACTGTCCTATGTTATTCTTTGCTGAATTTCTTTGAGGTGTTGTTCTAGACCACCATGTCAACAATGGCATGTTCTTGTTCAATTGAAAGAAGTCTTGTACGTCCACCTGAATGTTCTCTAACTTCAATTCTGAAAAATGTTTGTACAAGCAGTAACATTTACTGTAGAAATCTAGACCTATGTCAAACAAGACTATATAAGATCTGTTTATATTAGGCTGAATTCTCTGTCCAGCTTCTCTCAGTGAGAGATCGTGATTTATGACATGGTCAATAAGTGTGGCTCTGGTTTTATTTGAAACACACATGTACCCTATCCTTCTACCTCTCCTCCCTCCTCTTACACCTTGCCCTCCCCTTTCTCTCGGTCCATCGCTTCATATATTTTCTACTCGTTCTCTTTCCACTACACCATTGCCTTCCAATCTATCCATCTCTTCTCCCTCTACTCCTCTATCTTCTCCTCTTCCTACATCTTCAGGTCTTCTTGCTCTTTCTCCATCTACTGTTCCTCTTCCTTTCCCTCTACCCTGTCCACCACCTCTCACACCTTTTCATTTTCCACTGCTCATTAATTTCTCATTTATCTTCTTTGTTGTTTTTCTCTTCCCCTTTTGTAGTAGTTGTAATTAAGACAGCTGTGTGAACAATTAGGAAATTGGCTTTTTCTGTGTTAAGTGGATTACTAACTCATCAGATATCAATTTGGGGTTAATTGAAGACATAAGGTTTGCAACTGACTATTTTACAATTCACAGTTTTGTTTGTTGTGTTTTGAAAATGGTACAAAAATGCTTGTGATCTGTGTGAAGACCAATGAAAAAGCTGCAAATGTTTTTCGTGATATATTAAAGATTTGGTTGGCTGTATGAACTGCTGTGATAACATTAGGGAATTTTGTGCACATTGTTTTGAGAAAAGTATGCTTTTGATTTGTAATTTGTATGAAATTAATGAGAATTTACTATCTGTTTAGGACAATTACAACGTGTACAGATCACTGTGTTAAATGTATTGGGAACAGTTACCTGAGTTTCAAGAAATGTACCAAATCGATTGAGAAAAACTGTAATTGATAATTCTACATTGCCCCTAGTGGAGGAATGTGAGATTGAACAAGCGGTAGAAAATGACTGACTGACTGACTGATTACACACAGTGATTTGCAAAACACTAAACACACTTGTATACATCAGACACAGAAGTATATCATGATGTCACTTCCTTGCAATTCCAAAGCACTGTCAAATTACCACACGCCAATCTGTTAATTAAACACAGCCATCAGGTGCAAAAACACATGATTGCTAAAACACACCAATCAGGTTTAAGCACTATAAAAACGCAGCAGGTAAGAAAGGATGGATTCGACATTCAAGACGGTTCTTCCGTCTGTCTTGCTAATGAGCATATTGCTTATGATGTTGATAAAATTCTCTGGCCAGATCCAGCTAGGCGAAGAGATAATGTATAGTATGCTTACTGTAGTATTTTCTGTACAATATTGCCAGTTTCAGTTCAGATAATTTTTTTATGTTTGTTGTTGTAATTTACTGTAATTGTAACCTGTACTGGATACAGTATTTTACATTTTTCTGTTGTTTGCTGAGCTAACAGTGTTATGCACACTTCTGTAGTAGCATGACAACTGGGACATGTTTTGTTGTGATTCTCCATGTTGACTGATTTAGGTACATCGAGAGAAATCGTCTCGGGTTATGTCTATAACCCATGTTCCCTGAGAGGAGACGAGACACTGCGTCATCGTAATGACAGTTTGGGGGAAGCCCCCAGCGTAGCGCGTCTGAAGCATGAATGAAAAAAGTCCAATCCTGATTGGTTTTGAATCATGACGTAGAATGTGACGGCTCACCCGGGAGGCATAAAGGGACGCCGGAACACAGAACAGGTAGCTTATGCGATGAAGTGAGCGCTCTGTACCCGATAGGTGTGGCGACGAGACGCAGTGTCTCGTTCCCTCTCAGGGAACAAGGGGAGACGTTCCCTTTCAAGGGAACTCGTTTGGGGAACGAATACCCACTATGCCACACCGATTTCCATCACCTAGAGTGAAGCTGGTACCCGGGCACACTTAGGAGGCAAGCACTCTAGCTCCCGGCGTCGCAGGGAGGTGTAGACTGTAATACCTAATGAAGGTGTGTGGGGTGGCCCACCCAGCCACCTCACAGATATCCTGCAATGAGGCTCCAGAAAGGAGGGCCACCAAGGAGGCCATGCCTCTTGTAGTATGAGCCCTCACGGCCATCGGTGAAGGCAAATCGCGCACCTGATAAGCCGTGGTAATAGCCTGGACAATCCAGTTACTGATTGTCTGTTTAGAAGCGGGCAGCCCCTTCTTGGATGCACCGAAACACACCAACCACTGGTCCGCCTTCCTCCACTGTGCAGACCTTTCCAGATAGATCCTCAATGTCTGAACCGGGCAGAGGCGGTGAAGTCTGCCGTCATCACGTGAGGTGGAGGATGGAAAGCCTGAAGAACCACAGACCGAGCTACATTAGCCGGCACCTTGGGCACGTAACCCGGAGACGGGTGCAGGATGGCCTTAACTCTGCCCGGGGCAAACTCCAAGCAAGTTGGCGTGATCGTCAAGGCCTGGAGGTCCCCCACTCTCCTCAGAGAAGTGAAAAGCCACCTTAAGGGTCAGGTTCTTGGCCTCGGCCAACTCGAGCGGCTCGAAGGGGGCCTCAGTCAGTCCCTCAAGCAACACTGCCAGGTCCCAGGTCGGGACCCTGGAACGAGCCACAGGCATCCTCCTCTGAGCCCCACGGAGGAACCGTACAACCAGATGGTGCTGCCCCAGTGAACCATCACCTATATAGGGCAGTGGAAATCCCCAATAGCAGCCACATAAATCTTAAGTGTGGATGGGGTAAGCCCGGCGATCCTGGAGGAACTCCAGAACTGAAGCCACCGGACAGTTAACTGGGTCCATCACCACCGCTCTCTACACCAAGTGGAGAACACATTCCACTTCAGTTTGTACAGCCTCCTAGTGGAAGGAGCCCTGGAGCTGAGCAAAGTCTCCACGACACCTGCTGACAGGCCCCCTCAGGGGCCAGACCCAGAGGTTTCACAGCTCCGGCTGGGGGTGAAATATTGTGCCCCCCGCCTGGGACAGCAGGTCCCTCTGAGGAGTGATACAATACCACGGCCGTATTGTCAGATCGTACCAGGATATGGTGGCTGCGGAGGTCCGGAAAAAAGCTCCTCAGGGCTTTGTAGACTGCCAGCATTTCCAGTCAATTGATGTGCCAAGAAGAATGCTGGGGCCCCCACGGACCTCCCGCAAACCAGCCGTCCATGACCGCGCCCCAGCCAGAGAGAGAGGCGTCTGTTGAAACGGTTTTCCGGCAACACGGCGCCGCCAACACTGGCCCCTGGGCCAGAAACCAAGGCGCCTTACACCTGATGAGGGAACGAAGGCGTCTGCGTGTCACTCGGATCATCGATCATTCGGAAGGGATTTCCCCTCGGAGAAAAACCCTTGGTTTTCAGCCACCACTGTAGGGGTCTCATATGGAGCAGGCCAAACTGGATCATGGTGGACGCTGCTGCCATGAGACCCAGCAGTCTCTGGAACTGCTTGACAGTGAGGCTGCGGCCTAGTTTCACCCTGGAGACCGGCAATAGTATGGACTCAACACGTGCGGGGGACAGTTGTGCCCACATCATCGTGGAAACCCCCAGGAAGGTAAACCGCTGGAAGGGCGTCAACACGCTCTTCTTTGTGTTGAGTCTCAACCCCAAGCACCGTAAGTGGGCTAGGACGACATCTCGACGCTAAAACCGCCACCTCGTACGAGCTGGCCAGAACAAGCCAGTAGATATAATTGAGTACACGAACGCCCTGGAGTCTCAGCGGAGCCAGTGCTGCATCCATGCACTTCGTGAAGGTGCGAGGGGAAAGGGCTAGACCGAAGGGAAGCACCCGATACTGGTACGCTTCGCCCCCGAAAGCGAACCTCAGGAACTTCCTGTGAGATGGAAGGATGGAGACGTGGAAATAAGCATCCTTCAAATCTATCGTGACGAACCAGTCCTCGAACTGGATCTGACCCACTATGGCTGGAACAGTGAGCATCCTGAACCTGTATCTCCTCAAAGACCGATTCAGATGCCTCAGATCCAAAATGGGACCAAACCCTCCATCCTTCCTGGGAACTATGAAGGTCCGGCTGTAGAACCCGGACTCCTTGTCTGGCAGAGGAATACGTTCTATAGCCTCCTTGACCAACAGGGAGTGTACTTCCTGTTCCATTACCCGCACCTGCTCGGGGCCGATTATCGTCGCCAGAACCGCGAAGGCTCGTGAGGCTGACTGGCGTCATTAAACACAGCCAGCCGTGAGCGCAGCACCCTCAGCGGCAGCAGCTCGCACTCACCACAGGCCCCTCCCCTGCAATGCTGGGGGCGTTCCCCAAACATTACGATGACACAGTGTCTCGTCTCCTCTCAGGAAACAAGGGTTATAGACATAACCCGAGACGTTTTCTCTCTCATTACGATGACGCAGTGCTAGTTCCCTTGAAAGGGAACAATGATATTTTCCTAAGTCTGCAGCATTGGTCTTGTGTAATGTTTGGTGAACTATTGTATAGCTGCACTTTCTCTGTGTACTTCATTTACAGTACTCTAATCACTGAGAATTAGACTTGCTCAAAGTGTTTTAGGTTAGCAACAGCAGTGTGTAACTGCTTCAAAATGATTGAATGATGAAGTCAGTAACAAAATATTGTTTTTATTAAGTCGTGTATAGTTTTGACAAAAATGTTCCATTTTGCAAATGATCTGAAGTGTTGTGCTACTTTTGTGTAGGCTTGTGTTACTTTTGTGTAATGTTTTGAGAAACTGGGCCCTGTTTTCAAAATTGTGCTTAAGCAATTGAAAAAAACTGTAACGGGGAAAAAATACAAGAAACCACAGGAAGAGCAACAGAGGAGGGATCCCTCTCCCAGGACGGACAGACATGCAATAGATGTCGTAGGTACAGAATAGATTCCCAACAGAGAATCATAGTATATACAATTATAATGACAAAAGTTATATTAACTTTGGATAATTTCAGTCTCATACAACATGTTGATTTTCCTACTCACAGCCGTGGTCACATGCTTGATCTTGTTTGCACGTCAGGAATTAATAACGTCTCTGTCTCTGGAACACAAACTGGTATCTCTGATCATGAACTTATAACAGTTAGATTTGGCTTTCCTCTTCCAGAACCTTGTCTCAAAACTACTATTAATTATCGCAATGTTAAATCTGTCAATCCCCTGTCATTCTCAGATTCTATTAGTGCATCTTCTCTGTCATCTTACTCTGATTTATCTTGTCCTACAGCTGTTCTCTCATCTTATAACTCTGCTATCTCTGAAGCCTTAGACAATCACGCCCCTATGTTAACTAAGCTGGTACCTACTTCTCGTACATCACCCTGGTATACACCTGAGCTCCGACTCATGAAACAAACTGGCAGACGCCTCGAGCGCCGATACAGGAAAAGTGGCCTGGAAGTGCATTACCAAGACTTCTGTGCCCACCAGTTGAATTACAAACTAGCTCTAAATAACACACGTACAGAATACTATGCTTCTATAATCAACACTGCTAAAAGTCGACCAAAGACATTATTTTCAACTGTTAACAAACTTCTCAACCCATCATCGCATCTCATTACTGGCTCAATTGACATCTGTAACTCATTCCTCCACTTCTTTGTAAATAAGATAAAATCCATCTATGAAACATTTTCATCTAACTCATCTGAAGTCTTTTCTAACTGGTCCTCACCACAGTCCATAAAACACACCCTCTCTAGCTTTGCACCCACCAATATATCGGCTGTTAGCAACCTAATTGCTCATACCAACTCATCCACTTCTCGGTTGGATCCAGCACCTACTTCACTTCTCAAAAACTGCTTATCTGCTATCTCTTCTCCTATTGCTCATCTGATCAATTGTTCTTTTTCTTCTGGTTCTGTCCCACTAGCACTAAAAACAGCTGCGGTCACTCCTATTTTAAAAAAACCTGGGCTGGACTCTTCGGTCATGAATAATTTCAGACCTATTTCTAATCTTCCATTCGTTGCGAAGCTGCTTGAAAAAGTAGTTGCCTCCCAACTACAAGCTCATCTCTCTGTAAACAACCTTCCTGATCCCTTTCAATCTGGCTTTAGGTCGGGCCACAGCACTGAAACTGCCTTGGTAAAAATTACTAATGACTTGCTAATGTCTGCTGATTCTGGTTGTCTTACTATCCTTATCATGCTTGATTTAACTGCTGCCTTTGATACTATATCTCATCGTATACTCACCTCTCGTCTATCTGCAATCGGCATCACAGGTAGTGCGTTATCTTGGTTCATATCGTATCTCACCGATAGACAATTTTTCATTAATATTCAGAACTTCATATCTTCTCCATGTTCTCTCTCTCAGGGTGTTCCTCAAGGCTCTGTTCTTGGACCACTTCTGTTTAATATCTATCTGCTACCATTAGGTCACATTATCCGTAGCCATGGTCTTAGCTATCATTGTTATGCTGATGACTTGCAAATTTACATTTCAGCCCGCTCCATCTCCACTCTTCCCCTGGACTTATTGAATACCTGTATTACTGACATTAAAACCTGGCTTCATAGAAACTTCCTTAAATTTAATAACGATAAAACCGAGGTCACTGTATTCGGTCCACCATCCATTCTAAAAAAGTCTGAACTGAGTCTACTTATTGATGGGTCCTCAGTAATTCCATCTCACACTGTTAAAAATCTAGGCGTAACATTTGACTCTGCTCTTACATTTCAAGCTCATATTAGCTCAGTTACCAAGAGTTCATTTTACCACCTTCGTAACATCGCCCGACTACGACCAGCACTCAGCACTAAAGATACCGAAATTCTAATCAATGCTCTAATAACTGCACGTATTGACTATTGTAATTCACTGCTTATTGGGCTTCCCGCTAAAACTATCGCTAGACTACAATATGTACAAAATTCTGCTGCCAGAGTCATCCACCAAGTCAAAAAATCAGACCACATTACACCTTTGCTTTATAATCTTCATTGGCTACCTGTCTCTGTCCGCATCCAATACAAAATTCTTCTGTTAACTTTTAAATGTCTACATGGACTTGCTCCCCATTATTTATCTGAGCTTCTGCACCGGTATTGTCCTCCACGTACTCTCCGGTCATCTGAATCTAGACTACTCACTGTACCACGTTTTCGTCTCTCTACTATGGGTGGAAGATCGTTCAGTGCTGTGGCCCCGAAACACTGGAATTCCCTCCCTTTTTCTCTACGCGACACTGTTACTATATCCTCCTTCAAGTCTCAACTAAAAACATATCTTTTCTTACAATATTTCCAATCTTACTCTGCTTAGCAATTGTATTCCGCTGAATTTATGTATGTTTACGTCCATATAGTGTATGTATGTATATTTTGTGTACAGCGACCTTGAGTATGGGAAAGGCGCTATATAAATTAAACTTATTATTATTATTTATTATTAAATGTAGGTAGGGAAGAGGATGGATCCAGAAGAACAACTGAGCAGCTCCAGGTGATGCCTACCAAGCAGGATGCGAACCACACAAACCCACCCACCCCCCATATCCCCACCCCACCTCCCACCTTACACACAATAGCATTGTCCAGCAGGTGGCTCCCAAACACAGAGCCAGATTCTGCATCTGCAGAGGCAGAAATACCTGCTGAAAGTGACAGTAAGAGAGAAGAGAGGGACGAGAAAGCACAAAACTATGGGAGAGAGAAGATATCGAATTAGTAACATGCATTTATGGGATAAGAATGCATACAGATGGAGAGGGAGAGGATGAGAGAGGTGCATCATGGGAAGTCTCCCAGGATTCTAGACCTATAGCAGCATAGCTAAGCAATGGTTCAGGACTCACCTGAGCCATCCCTAACTATAAGCTTTATCAACGAGGAAAGTCTTTAGCCTACTCTTAAATGTGGAGATGGTGTCTGCCTCCCGAACCCAAACTGGGATCTGATTCCACAGGAGAGGAGCTTGATAGCTGAAGGCTCTGGCTCCCATTCTACTTTTGGAGACTCTAGGAACCACAAGTAGCCCTGCATTCTGAGAGCGCAGTGTTCTAGTGGCGTAATAAGTTACTATGAGCTCTTTAAGATATGATGGTGCCTGACAATTAAGAGCTTTGTAGGTGAGGTGGAGGATTTTAAATTATATTCTGGATTTTACAGGGAGCCAGTGCAGAGAAGCTAATATTGGAGAAATATGATCTCTTTTCTTAGTTCTTGTCAGTACACGTGCAGCAGCGTTCTAGATAAACTGGAGAGTTTTAAGGGACTTATTCGAGCAGCCATATAATAAGGAATTGCAATAATGAAACCTTGAAGTAACAAATGTATGGTCTAGTTTTTCTGCATAATTTTGAGACAGGATGTGCCTGAAATTTGCAATGTTACGTAGGTGACAGAAGGCAGTCCTCGTTTGTTTCATGTGGGAGCTGAAAGATAAACCTTGATCAAAGATAACTCCATGGTTCCTTATGGTGGTGCTAGAGGCCAGGCCAATGCCATCTAGTGTAACTATGTCTCCTAATAATGTGTGTTGGAGATTTTTGGGGCCAAGTACAATAATTTCAGTTTTGTCTGAGTTTAACATCAGAAAATTGCAGATCATCCAGGTTTTTATGTCCTTAAGGCATGCTCGAAATTTAGATTAGTTTCATCTGGCTCGATTGATAATTGGATATTATCAGCATTACAATGAAACTTTATTGAATGTTTCAATTCAATTGAATTTAATTTTATTTATTTAGCCAAATATCACAAATCACAATTTTGCCTCAAAGGGCTTTACAATCTGTAACATACGACACCCTCTGTCCTTAAACAGGACAAATTATCCAAAAAAACCTTTCCCCGAGGAAAATATGATAGAAACCTCAGGAAGAGCAACAGGAGAGGGATCCCTCTCCCAGGACGGACAGACATGCAATAGATGTAGTATGTACAGAATAGATTCACAACAGAAAATCATAGTTCATACAATTATGATGAAAATGATAAAATTGTACTACATATAATTAATTATACTACAACTACTGTTTCCTAATAATATTGCCCAAAGGAAGTATATATAATGTAAATAGAATTGGTCCAAGCACAGAACTTTGATGAACTCCGTGACTAACTTTGGCGTGCTCAGAGGATTCATCGTTAACATGTACAAACTGAGATCGGTCTGATAGATAGGATTTAGTGCAGTTCCTTTAATGCCAATTAAATGTTCCAGTCTCTGTAATAGGATGCGATGGTCAATGGTGTTGATTACAGCACTAAGATCTACCGAGACAAGTACAGAGACAAGTCCATTGACTGATGCAATTAAAAGGTCATTTGTAATTTTCACCAGTGCTGTCTCTGTGCTATGATGCACTCTAAATCCTGACATAAAATCCTCAAATATACTATTGTTATTTAGAAAGTCACATAGCTGATTGGCAACTGTTTTCTCAAGGATCATAGATATAAAGGGATGGTTAGATATAGGTCTATAGTTGACTGAGTGAAGAAGTCAAAGTATACATCAGTTTATGAAGCTTTTTCTGATGTTTCTGTGTTTGAAGATAGATTGGTACCAGTTGAGGGCAGGACCTGATGAATTTTTTCTCCAATAATTAAAATATTATCATTAATGAAGCGCATGAAGTTGTTACTACTGAGGGCTATAGGAATACATGGCTCAATGGAGCTGTGGCTCTCTGTCAGCCTGGCTACAGGGCTGAAAAGAAACCTCGGGTTGTTTTTATTTTCCTCTATTACAGTTTTTTACAATCGCTAGGACGCATTTCTCAATACTTAGGTCACTTTTTCAAAACTCTTCACACAGTGATCACAACAGAAGTCTATGTGGGCTAAACTGTGGCTCATTTATTATTTCTTTGGCACAAAATGCATTCAATGACGACATCTTTCAAATTACATTCATTCTTTTCTCACTTCGACACAACAACCGCCAAAAGTCTGTGGACCTACAGGCCAATTTGCACATGCTTACACAGTTTTCAAAACTGTTAAACTTCAGTTCAAAACAATAACATAATACAAAACTGCTACATTTCTACATTATTATTGTAATGAAATATATTTCGAATCTAAAAATGAAAATACTATAAAAAAGAACTTGACCAACCACAGCTGATTCCCATTGAAGCTGAACACCTACACAGGTGTTACTCTTTCAGTTTCATTACCATCTATAAAAAAGGAGACAACTTTGGAATAGTTTTGTATTGTGATGTAAACATGGACCTGGCCAGAGATGGAGAAGTGGCTGAAAGAGGAAGAAGAGAGAGGGAGAGGAATACCCCACATATTCATCTTTGTGGATGAAACTGGTTTCAACCTGGCCAAAACACGGCGATGAGGAAGAAATGTCACTGGGAAGAGAGCCACAGTGGATGTCTGATTCAATCCAGTTACATATCTTTAATGATAAAATTTTGACTATTAGAGAGAAAATTAATCACGTCCTGCCCTCAGCTGGTCCCAACCGATTCTTCGAGCATAGAGGCGTTGGAGGGAGCTGTGAAACCTGATGTGTACTTGGACTGCTTCTCTCCTGTCGACTTTATTCAACTAACATCGACAATTTCTTCATCTAAGCCTTCGACCTGTCTCTTAGACCCAATTCCAACTAGGCTGCTTAAAGATGTTCTACCATTAGTTAGTACGTCTTTTGTAGATATGATCAATTTGTCTTTACTGACAGGTTATGTACCACAGTCTTTTAAAGTAGCTGTTATTAAACCTCTCCTTAAAAAGCCCACACTGGATCCAGGGGTTTTAGCCAACTATAGACCTATATCTAACCTTCCCTTTATCTCTAAGATCCTTGAAAAAACTGTTGCTAATCAGTTATGTGACTTTCTAAATAACAATAGTATATTTGAGGATTTCCAGTCAGGAGTGCATCATAGCACAGAAACAGCACTGGTGAAAATTACAAATGACCTTTTAATTGCATCAGACAATGGACTTGTCTCTGTACTTGTCTTGCTAGATCTTAGTGCTGCATTCGATACCATTGACCATCAAATTCTATTACAGAGACTGGAACATTTAATTGGAATTAAAGCAACTGCGTTAAGCTGGTTTAAATCCTATCTATCAGACCGATCTCAGTTTGTTTATGTTAACGATGAATCATCTGAGCCCACCAAAGTTAGTCACGGGGTTCCGCAAGGTTCTGTGCTTGGACCACTTCTATTTACTTTATATATGCTTCCTTTGGGCAATATTATTAGAAAGCACTCCATAAAGTTTCATTGTTACGGAGATGACACCCAGTTATATTTATCGATTAAGCC
>CM022491.1:20728709-20755932 GCA_011952105.1 Coreoperca whiteheadi | reverse complement strand
CATTTACTAGTACAGCTTTAGATGACAGAGATCTGATGTTTAGGAGTCCACATTTAATTCTCCTATTTTGAGGTGCTATTTCAGCGGTGGTCATTTTTAAAAAGTTTTTATGTATAACTCCTCTTCTGTTAACTTCTGATTTTATTCATTTAAGTGGCCGGGCAGCAGACACCGTCACTTTGAGTCTTGGGTAGGTAACTGCTCTGGAAGCGCAGAGAAGCATGTAGGACTACAACATTGCCTCCTGGTCTCAACTCTGAGTTGTCTGAGCTGCTCCATCCAAAGTGGGATGAATGCCGTCTCTCCTAATCAGACCAGGTCTTCGCCAGAAAGTCTGCCAATCATCTACGAAAGCCCACATTGTTTGCTGGACACCACCTCGACAGCCAGCGACGGAATGAAGACATGCGGCTAAACATGTCATCACTGGTCAGATTTGGCAGGGGCCCAGAGAAAACTACGGAGTCCGACATATGTCTTTGCATATGTGCACACCGGGAAGTAACAGTAACTAAGGTGCACCTTAAAATATAATGCAATACAATATGACAACACTACGACAGCCTGGACAATGACTGAGTTCAATCAAAACCTCTGTGCAACAGTCTTAACAAATACTGAACATTAGATGCTTTAAAAAGGTGAGACCTTTTCGTCTTCACCAGTTAATATCAGAACTTCAGCAACCACAGATGATGTGTTTCCTGTGTGCAGAACTTTAGATAGACATATACATAAAACACTTGTGGCTGTATTACACCATATGAAGCAAAGAAGCATAATTGATTGGTTCATTTCTTTTAGTTTCTAAAGAATAGGTAAGTAGCTCACTTGCTGCCTTGGACTGAAAAAAACGCAGCCTCTAACTGGCAAGGTCTTAAGTTTATCAACTGTGATTTTCCAGCCGTATTGCTTAGTTAAAACAATGTATGCAAAATGTTTAATTTTACATAAATTGAAATGTAGCGGTGTGGAAATATAAAAGTAACATGAAATAGATATATTCAAGGAACGTGCCTTAAAATTCAGTACAGTACTTGACTAGATGTGGTTAGTTACTCTACACCTCTGTTCAAAAACACAACTCTGCTGTCAAACATGAATTACAACCAGTGTCAGCTGAATCCCAGAATGAAACTCTATACCAAACCTATCACATCCTCTGTATTTAGAAATCAGTAAAGTATTGCTTAGAATGCTTGAAAAACAGTTACCCTACTCATTAAAACAATAATAAAGATTAACACATGCCACCAAAGTCAATTGTCCTACCATAAACAAGGTGCTTTTTTTCTTCTCTGAAGAGTGTACTCTGTATTATTAAAATGCATCTTTAAAAAAGACCACTCTTCTTCACTTTTCTAAGACCGGCTTAATGCACACGGTAGGTCTAACACAATGCTGTTAAAGGCACTGGTTTAGAGAAAAGTATCCTTGATAACTTGACCAGCACATGAAAAGTTTCAAGCCTCCTTAAGCACAATTATAGTCCCTCACACCCAAATAAATCAGTCACCACTGTGGCAAGCGATTCTACAGCTACAGGTACGCCACCTGTTTAACTACCGGAGGCACACCATGGATCGCTGGAAGAGGTGATAGAACGCAGATACAGTGAGGGACTTACTGCTTGTTAAATCACCTTATTGTATGTCAATAGACAGTAACTGTGGTGAGGACACTACTCAACTGTGATACCACCATGTTGACTGGAAGGTGGTCATAAAGTCATGACTTTGTGATTAACTTCATTTGTGTCTCATTTAAAGCCTTACATGTTGTCTCTCTGCTTTGAACCAACAGGAGGATACGACCATGGCCTCGAAATGTGAAAGTGCCCATAGGCTGGATAATGTACCATTACACGTTAACCCCCATTTCCTCTTTTCCAAAAACCCATTAATGCAACTTCATGTTTCTCTGGCGGTTGACTATTGACGGTTCCTGTCTTACCTCAACTGTTCACATTTGCAACATCTTCTTCATGTTCATTGTTTGCCATCTGCTGGTGACTTTGTGAAATGTAACACTAGTAATAGCATACCCCCTCCCCAAAGGTGGAAACTCAAAAAAACAAATCAAATAGGCAGCGGACATTTTGACTGACTTGTCAAAAGCAAGTATTGAAGTGTTAGTAAGTTGTGGCAATGAGCCAGCATGAACAATACCAGTGCCCTGAAGCAGCTAAATGGAATTCAGCCATTATTAAGGTTATTATGTACACCTATGCTTTTCCTGCTGTGACTGTGCTGGCATAAAAAGATAGCCATATCCATAACCTAGATCACCCTGAATCTAAAATTTGATAAATGTGGTTTGAATCTGATCAGATTCATTAAAACCTTTATAATGGAAAATCCAAACATGTATGTTACTTACTACTTCATTTAGCGTCGAATATATATGCATCGCCATGGCAAGGACGCTAACAAAGTAACATGGGTAATGTAAAATGGGTCTTTCTCTGAATTTGTTGTATTTGAATGCAGGCAAACCTCAACAACAAGTCAGCACAAATGACTGTGGTGCAATCATAATATAGATTAATGTCTGAGGTGAATTCATCCAAAGATATCCAGTTCTTCAAGATGTTTGCCATGGCGCTAAAGACAACAGCACTGCCTTGAAAAAGGATGTTAGCATTACATGTATTATCTCAATAACTAATGGAGATTTTACGCCTTTAAAGCACATTTAAAGCACTGCATGGGCTGGCTCCCATTGCTGAAGTGCTGCTCCCCTATCAGCCAGAGCACGGCCTCAGATCCCCAAGCAGGGCCCCTCTGGCTGCTCCTAAGTCCTGATTTAAGACTAAAGGTGACCAGGCCTGACTGCAAAAGTCAGGGCCCCTCATAGTGGTCTAATTTTATTACATTTTATTGTGCTAAATGAGATCTTAATAAATCTTCATTTTCCCATTAAGCATGGAGCACATTGTAACCCTGTTTCAAAAAAAGTGCTTTATAAATAAAGTTTATTATTATCACTAAAACTAGATTGATTAATTTAACGTCAGTCAGCTCTGTAAATGCTTGTTTTATTTGGCATACTTTACACACACGTCATCATATATTTGGGATTTACAGCACTGACAGACTGCAGATTCTGTATTAAATTAAGTTCTGCAACCTATGTAGCCACGTTGTATATCATCTTTGTCTAGTCTTTTTCAATTTAAGGTATTCAGCTGATCACCTCCTCCTGATTAACTGATACAATCAATCAACAAGCAGGCTGCTCAGAGACACTTTGAAAGGATGTATCAAGCTTGCAAGGACATTTACCAGTTAACAAGTCCCTTTACTATTTAAAAAAGTCCCTATACTGCTCAAAAGACTGGACAGGCTGGGAGCCTTCTTTAGGAGATTGAAGATACACCGTGAAATACCACAAGACCAATGTAGTTCCACTACTGAATACAACAGGGACTCACTAAGTTTATATTTTCTTTACTTTGTATTGTTTGGGCCTAAATTCCCCACACGTGTCCTTAACATTAAATTTGAGGACGTTACACTAATCTCAAAACACTGAGAATATAACGCCGCTTCTCATTGGTGAAATCGAACTGTCCGTCAAAAGGAGTGTCCACTCACATACAGCATTACATTACGGGGTGGATATTTTCAATGTGTACAGTGTGCTGCAAAACTGTTGATAATTCCACGGCTAAAGCTTTTAAAGAAGATATTAGCAGCTAGCCACTCGTTTACTACGTTGCTACTGACAGGTATGTACTGTTGAACTACCGATGTACATTTCTGCAATCATTTTTAACAGTTATCACGCGCACAAACACCCAGGAAGCTTATAACAAGTAGTCAACTGAGACAGATTGGAACGTTAGCCAGCGTTTAGGATCATCGTTATCGGGGTTTTCAGACGTAGCCCGCAGCTTTTCGGTGACCTTTGTCAATCGGACAGTGCTAAAAGATAAAGTTAAGTCAGGGATGTTGTTAGCAAGTACAGGCCAGTCTGGATATGAGCACTTTGCAAACCGGGGGAGGGGAGGGATATATAGCTGATATGAGAATTTTCTCCTACCTCGAAGAAAACGAAAGTGCTTTTTATTACATTATATGACTGAACAAGTCTGTATTTCTGCCAGCATTAACGCATTATGGTGTTATTTTTGTGAGTTGAGGTCGAATCAATGTGCCGACTTAGCCGACAGCAATATTCATCATCTAGTGAAGTGCTGCGTTTCTGTACCACTGTCAAAGCAGACGGAATAACAAACATGACTTCCGGTGTACACTCTGAAAATAAAAGTATTGATTTGAATTTATGATGGATTAGATAAGATTCAAATTTAGTGTCTTTGCACAGAGTACAAGTACTGAGACAACTAAATGCAGTCTAGCATTTTTTTTTGTTTTTTGTCGTTTGTTGGCTTTGCGTAATGTTACTTTGTAAAGCACTTTGGGCTACATGTTTGTTTGAAAGGGGCTATACAAATATGAGTTGAGTTGAATGGAGTTAACCATAAGTGCAAAAAGCAGTAAAGTGCAATAAGTAACCTACATATGTGTAGAGGTAATACATATGTTAAACAGTAAGGGGTAGATAATAATACGTTAAGATGTATACAGTATGAACATTATGAAACAAGTAAGAAAAGTATATAGGGTAGGTACAAGTACAAGTATAGACGATGGTATAAATATGAATACACTATAGGTCAGATATACGCAGTATAGACAAGAGTAGTTTTCATCATGCAAGCCATACTTCTGGGGGGGGGGGGCAATTAGAGCCCCCCTGCATGGGACTCCTTTCCCAGAAGAAAAAAGAAAATAATGATGCAATTTTCTGCATTTTCACATATACTTTATAGTCAGAGACTTTGGGGGGATTATTTTAAAACTTCACCACATCAGTTTTGGTCGCTCATTAATCTCCCACTTTATATTAGGGTAAATACTGTGTATTTATTTAGACATTGTCATGTCAATTATTTGTGCTGTTGTGCTCCATTTCCAATAAAAGCTCAGGCTGAGCAGTAGTAACCTATTTTCCAACCGCTCAGTCTTCTCCATCATCATGACAAGCCTACGTACATATAACCTGTAACCACAACAAAACACACTGATATAACAAGAGAGAAAGGGACAGAGGGGAAGCAATAATAGCCAAGTGTGGGATTTTTATGCATTGCACTGCATTTCTTGCATTTCATTTTCACCCGTTTGAAAACGGGATTGATGCACTACTAACCACTTCAGCAACACACCGTTAAGCCGTAGCCTACATCTCCAGGATCGATGTTCAACAGAGTTCTGTGTGCGTGCCCGCCTGCTGCTGTGAACTGATGTCATCCAGCAACTTTTAGAAGAAAAGTCTGCGGCCGGAGTGAGAGGTGTCCCTGATGATGCCGCACACCCTCCTCAGGCGCCGCTTGTGCTGGACAGCCTCACCGGTGGGGAGTGGAGAAGCGGTGATGCGGTGGGCAGTTTTCACCACCTTCTGCAGCGCTTTCCGGTCCGAGACAGCAGTTGGCGTACCACGCTGAGTTGCAGTTGGTAATGATGCTCTCGACGGTGCAGCCGTAGAAGTTCACCAGAATCGGAGGATACAGATGGACTTTCTTCATTCTCCTCAGGAAGAAGAGAGCTTTGTGTGGCCCCTTGACCAGGGTCGAAGTGTTGAGGGTCGCTCTGAGATGCGGACTCCCAGGAACCTGCAGCCGGCAACATGCTCAACCTCCGTCCCATTGATACGGGTGGGGGTGTGAGTGCTGCTTTTGGTCTTTCTGAATTCCACAATGAGCTCTTTGGTCTACTCGATGTTGACGGCCAGGTTGTTGTCGGCGTGGCCAACTCGTTGTTGTTGTTGATGAGGCCAACCACCGTTAGACCTTCCGCAAACTTGATAATGGTACTGGAACCATATATAGGTTTTCAGTTCGTAGGAAGTGAGGAGGACGTAGTTGCAAGGACTCAGCACACAGCCCTGTGTGACTCCGGTGTTCGGGTTGAGGGTTTAGGAGGTGTGCTTGTCTAACTTAACATACTGGGGTCTGTTGGTTAGCAAGTCCAGTGTCCAGTTGCAGAGCGAGGTGTTGATGGCAAGGTCACCGAGTTTGGTGATCAGTTTGGAGGGGAAGATGGTGTTGAATGCTGGACTGAAATTAATATGATATTTATGCAAGGCTGTACTGAACAAAGCAAACTTGAAACAAATAGGCTGAGCCTCACGTAGTCCATGCGACCTTAGGCAACCAAAGACGGGGCAATACTATCTGGATAGTATGTCATGCAAACATTTTGTTTCCAGTGTTTAAGGGATGTGATTCTAATCAAACACGTGTCTCTTTGTCAAATTCAGCTTGCTTTCTAGTTGGCCAAGATGTGCTGTTGTTGTAATGTCAGCTATAGTGCCAGGAGAGTTGTGAGTATCGCCGTTTGCAGCTGGTTTGCTGGCTCTGGGAAACCGTCTGGTCCTCTCTGGCTGTGAGCTTCGCAGCAGCAACTGTAGGGACAGTCTGCTAACCCACAACGTAGCTAACGTTAGTTACTTGCTGTGTTGTTGGTCGCTCTATATCATGGTATTGGAGTTCTCCAGAATCGCCTACCTCACCTTTAATATTTTCCTAATATACATTTTTACTTGCAGATCAATAATGTACAGTGTGTGCAACAACATTATACCTAATTCTGCAATTTACCAACAAGACAAAGTGGGCATCTGCCCTAGGTTCCCAGACCCCAAGAGCGTCTCTTCTGGCTTTTGGTAATTTCAAATTTGTTTCAAATGTTTCAAATTTAAGTACAATGGTACAAGGCGGGCCAGATAGTATTCTTCCTGCAACATAGCACTGGTCTCTGGTATATAATAAAGATATCATGTTCAGTCCTCAGTAGTCTTAACATGGAGGCAATAGGGGTATCAGGGCTCAATAACAAGTTTTTGTCCCTCAAAGGATAATTATACCATTGCTTTCATCTTTCTTTATATTTTCTGCTTACTATGTTTATTGTTATGCACCAATACACCAAGGCAAATTCCTTGTATGTGAGAACCTACTTGGCAATAAACCTGATTCTGATATTTCTGTCACAGTTGCTACGCGCTCTATTGATGCTCTTCATATCTTATTCTAGTTTAGATTATTTTGTATTTTTTATTTTACTCTTTTCAAATCCTATCTATGTGTCTTTTTATATTGTCCTGTGTATCTTTTAGCCCATATCTTTTCTTAATGCTTGTTATATTTTATGTTAAGCACTTTGAATTGCCTTGTTGTAGAAAGGTACTTCACGAATAAACTAGCCTTAGATTGCCTAAATAATTACATCACCAGGCTCAATATTTGCTTGTGTGTATTTGTTTGGGATGTAATACAAATGCTGCTTTAAACTACATTTAGGTGGAGGGCTCCTGAGACAATGCATTATTGAGACACACACCATGTACTGTATATTCTGTTTAATGTATAATAACCATCATATCAGAGCTGAACAACACTGCCTTATAATTATAAGCCAATGTTTGCCCGACTTGAAGGAATATCTGCTTTGTCGACAGAATCCAGTAATACTCATTTGTTGGGCTCAAGTTCTCCTGAAAATTCGTAATAGAATTTGAGCTTCATTGCTCTTATTTTGGTGGCAAACCGCTGTTTCCGGTTTCCGTGTGTCGTATTTGGGTGGACTTGACGCAACCGTGTTCAGTACAGCTAGTGCTGAACTGTTATGATGTGTCAATAAGTTAAAAAGGTGGACGGCACCAATGATGAGAGCCCCCCCTCCGGTACCTGAGCAGGATATTAGAGGTTTGTTTGAACATTAAGGAGACGTTCATGACAGAGAACTTGTGGTTTTATTGATTTCCCGTTGAAACACGGTCGCTATTTTCTCAACGTCTCAGTCAGTCACTGAAAAATTGTTATTATCGCTGCTTTGGACATGATGTCCGCCTGCTGGCTTTCCCCTTTGAACGTGTTTGTTTCCTGTCGACATTTCATTGATAACCAGTGTTATAGACCATACATTGCTGTCGCTGCTACTTTGTTGCTTAAATATGTATCCGCTCCTGTTTGAAATCGCCGTGTAAAATACATGGCAAAGCAACTGTTTCTCAGTGAGGTGGTATGACTTGCCCCCCCCCCCCTCCTCTCTCTTCCTATCCGCATCAAATACAGAGTCCCAAACCTGCGTTGTATGCAAACGAACAGTTGCAACAGCACTAACAAGTATTTCGACCAGCGTTTAACCTGTGAGTTTTGTCAGCAGCTGTTCAAGAAGCGTACGCTGTTTCGGGAAACCATTGCATTGTTAAAACCGTGATACGTCCAGTTAGCAGGCAGTGGAGCTAGCAGGCTAACTAGCTACTTTTATTCCTAGTAACACTGCTAGAAAATGGAGCTAACAGTTACCGCTCCGCAAAACGTTGCCCACAGATGCACGTGCCTGGACAGAAAATCCCCAGTTTAATTAATCATTGTGGAGGTTTTTCCCTCGGAGTGGGAGACATTTCGACGACATTGTCATCGTAGAGTTTGACAGGAGTGAAATATCCCCGCTACTGTACTGTACTTGGGGGGGGGGGGTCTCCTCCAAACCGAAGCAAGATGGACTCTCCCTCGGCTCGTCCGTCTTGTCAGAGCCCGGCTCGACATTTCACGCGGATGAAAATGTGCGCTTAAGAGGTAGGAGCACATTAGGGCAGGCAAACGGGGCGCTTATTCGCGTAGCTCACGCGTTTTTTGGGGCTGCTATTGTGCGCGAGAAGCTCGACGCCGTGAGCTCAAGACTTCCACTCCCGAAACAGGCAGCCCGATCGGGCATCGGCAGTTTCACCTGAGAACGCTAACTAAACCTCTGCGCAGCAAAATACTAACCGCAGCCGTGCCTGCCCAGTTTAGCCCGAATAACGCTGCGTGAGATGCATCCAGTGGTCGCAGGGTTTTGGCCTACGTGTTTTGGCTTTGGCCACAAGGGCGGATCGACTGCACGATTGAAGTGATCGGTAATCAGATCAGACAAAATGTCCCACCGTGCTGTGAAGCTGCTGAGGTCTTGCGCTGTACGTACAGCCACTCGTGAATGTCTACTGAAGCTGCTCCGCACACATTTGTCCCGCAGCCGAGCGCATGCTGCTGGAAAATGGTTGCAGAGATGCCAGTGTAAATGCATGACTGAGACCAGTGTCTTGTATTTTTATAGGTCATCGTCATTGCATGACAAAGGCTGTGGCAGATTCATCTCCCATCACTCATACAGCATTTCCATAGTTTTCTCTTCAGTAAGTATCCCTGTTTCCCACTCGGCATCCATACAAGCAAACACGGGCATCCAGCCTCCACGCTGTCCAGAAGAATGCAGTCACTGAATCATGCATTCATCGATTTGCAATTTAATTTGTGGCATGTTTGGGAGACGCCCAGAACAAGTGCATACGTTACATGTTGAGGAATAAACACCAGTGCAGGACAACATGCAGAGATGCTTGCTTTTCATCATGTGTGTAGGACATCGACATTAAGCCAACTTGGCTGTGATAGGATGCATACAACCCTCCCTTGGTTGTGTTAGAGACAGCTAAATTTGAATACAGTGCAATGGAGGTGACTTGTTTCCATTGTGACATCGTTATGCTTAATGGCTTACAATGAGTGTGACAGTAGAATAAGTGTCAGTCCATTACAAGACACTTAAGAGTGCAAGGGTCTTGTAATGTAATGTCTCCATGATGCTTACGAAGAAGCCTTCAATTCTCCTAATCTTTTTATGGAAGCCTTTCCTCTGAAATGTGGAAACGTGACCGAATCAAGGCAGTATTTCCCCTTCAAATAACTTTACCTAACAATTGAGTTGATTGCCTGCAGCAGTTCTTAACGGTCCGTAGCTAACTGAGCACTTTCTGTTGGTGACTTTGTTCCTGTTGTCTTTTTAACACCAAAAACTTGCCAAGGAGAGCTCTACGAGAGCGCAGAGTCCGTTAATGATCTTGTGCGGCTCTTGGAGCGACCGGTGACCAGTAAAGAGCTGGTCGGCCACCGGTCAACAGCGTTGACTAGTAGAAGCCCATTTTCTCCGTGCTCTTGTCGGATTCAAATCATTAGTTGTGTGATGTGTTCTTCCCTCTCATTGGGTCACACTTTTTTTTGACAAGGAACTAATGGTTTCCTTACTAAAGGAACACAAGGTAAGCTGCTTAGTGCAATAAATTCCCCCTCCGCCATTTTATTTCAGAGTCCGAATTCTTAGTGGGAGATGTATGCTCTGAATAGTTCCCTCAAAAAAAACAACCATTGAAATAAAATTCCACAGTGCAACAAAAGAAGCGGTGTTCGTGGCAGGTACAGTACTTTTTGCCCACAGTCCCACAATGTAATAAAGACTATTTTTTAGATGTGGTGTCACCTGTCCGGGACACTAACTTGCAGAAAAGCAAGTCTTAAATATTTCTAATTTGGTCAAACAGTTTTTGATTTGACCCCGAACTGATCACAGTGTTGTAACAGTTCTGTCCACTCAGAACCGATTTTATTAGAAATTTCTACCACAACGCTAAGGTAATTGTAGATGCTCTATTCTTTTTCCTATAAATGATGATATTACTGGTGGGCGGCTTTGTTTACGTGTATTGTTGGTGTGTTGGAGATTTACCCAAACTGCATCGAGCGCCTGTTGCCTGCAGCTCCATGTCTCACTGACTCAGCGTGGCTACATATTTTTTTAACCATCGCCATACATGGGAATATTTAAAACTGACTCTCCAACAAAGTGCCAAAAATGTCCCAAATCCTGGTAGCTGCTTCACAATACGACGCGCACACGAGTGGGTAGAAAAATGAGGCAAGGATGAAAATAATGACATTTGTCCTCGATTGTAGCGTTTTCTATGCAATCCCAGTGAGGCATTCTGGACCACCATGTAAGCCTTGACATATGTACATCACTTCTTCTCATCGGTATTTCAGTGCTGCTCTGTAACCTTGTAGACCAAGATATGACAGTGGGCAGTATCTAAGTCCACCAGCTATAAATTACATCCTTTGCAGCTGTGTTTCATGTTACTCATGGGTCCCACAGTAGGGGGGGGCCCTCCAAGGCAAGTTAATGGAGAAATTAGCATAGGAAATTAAGGCTAATGAAATGATGGTCAGTGGGGGCATAATTTGGCTTCTTCACTTTTAAACCAAATATAGATGAAAGCTGCAATTCAGAGGTTTGAAAAGACTTTTAGCTTTAAATCAAGCCCACTTTTCTAATGCGTACAGTTGTTTCTGAGAGACAGAGATCAGCCCCAATTTTAGTATTCATAATTTCTTTTACTACAGCTGGAAACTACTGGAGCTCAACTCATTTTGCTCATTAGTTCTGATAGTTGTGTCAGTAGTGAAAAGGACATTTAGACTGAATTTATTACCGGTCTGTGTCTCACTATCAGATCTGTATTAATATGTATTAAGATGTGGAAATGTGGCCTTTTAGGAGAGTTCCAGAGGGATTTCTTTCTTTTATTCCCTGCCTCCCTGGACAGTTTTACATCACTATAGGTTAGTTCTATTTGCCATGTTTTGAAACTGGGCGCTTATATTTCCTGTTTTATTTTTTAATTTAATTGAATGGTTAATATTTGTGTATATATTTAAGTGCTCCCACAGTAAACAATAGGTCTCTAATTTTAAGATTATGTAAAAAGAAATGTCAGTAATTAAACATCACTTCTATTTAATATTATTCATTATTGCTGGCCTAACTGTGTTGCTTGGTCTGTCTGTTGGCCTGTTGTAAGGCTAAGGGCATGTCAGGAATGACACAAGGTCTATAGACATGGTCACATTACCATTAGGGCAACCACCCGTCTTACAATAGGTGTTCGGACAACATCATCCTTCATGAACTATGATCAAGGAATGCTCCCCAGCAATTAAAACATATCTGCAAATGTCACAACTATGTGCGGAAATCACTGGACAGAAGGCACAGCCAGGTCCAACCCACAGTGGCAATTGTAAAAGGTTCAAAAATGAGGTCTTTAACAGTCACAGCAAGAGTTCGGTTGCAGTCAGTACGGGATTACTAATATCAAATTCCATACGCATTTTTCCAACCTGCTTGAAGTCATCGAATGTTGTGGCCAGGTCGTGCACATTACCAGTGGTTACAAACCTCCAACACGAACTAGTCTGACAGCAGGTTATCTCTCCCTCCATTAAATAACATATAACTAATGATACATGTTTTGCGTAGACATGGTCTTATGGTGTGCCCAATGTGTTGTCTTTTAGGTGCGGTAGTACCATGAAGGGTGGAGGAAGGGGTAAGGAGCCACCTGTTGCAGGGGAGGTCAGTGGCAAACGTCCCAAACGCAAATGCCTGCAGTGGCACCCACTTCTCTCCAAAAAGGCTCTGGATTTCTCTGAGGAGGAGGAAGAGGAGGATGACGAGGAGCTGGAGAAGGTGAGGGTGTTTTATGGCTTCACGGGTCGTTTAATCACTGCTGTCCGTGAACTGAACAACACACCTGTCAGTCTATCACAGAAAAAGCAAGGTACAGCGTTGCGTCCAGCAGTTTATGAATGTGTTGTCAGCAGCCAGTGCCGTGTGGCCAGGACCAGGGCTCGCAGGCGCAGTGTGGAAGCACAGCAGAGGAAGTGGAAGAGGACTCGAATGAACAGCGGGCGCGGCGGCCGATGAACGCCTTCCTCCTCTTCTGCAAACGCCACCGCTCCCTGGTGCGGCAGGAACACCCACGTCTGGACAACCGTGGGGCAACAAAGATCCTGGCTGACTGGTGGGCCGTGCTAGAGCCCAAAGAGAAGCAGAAATACACTGACATGGCCAAGGAGGTGGGACTGCTCGTTGACTCTTGCAATCCATACTAACGTTATTTCTAACTCTCTCTTACAGAAGTAACTTGTCCGTTTGGTACATTATTTTTCAAATATTTTAAGAGCTGGTGCAACGACAGCGGCAAGCTCCTGTATTGTCGTGTAGAGCGTACTTCTCAACCACTGGGCGAGAGCCCATGAGTGGGCTGGGAGCGCCCTCTAGTGGCTCGGGAAATGTTTAAGTTGAAGCTAGTGGGGCCGCTCACGTCATCAATTTAAAAACGCTTCATTTAAGCTAACCCGGTGGGCTAGCTTAAATGGTGGGTGTGTGCCAGTCGAAGAAGGTTTCCGCAAATGTGCCTGTTGCCAAAGTTCCTCGTGATGTGAGTGACTGATTGTAAAAACAATCCTACTGACTCACACTCACAGGTAACAAAATGGCTTTTAATCATTGGAAATATGATAGTTCGGGCCGTGTGTCATCGGATAATCTGTGCTTCATTTCTAATTAAAAACGTAATTCTGTTACGTGTTCATTCAATACATGACAAATATCTCTTTCAGATGGTATGTCATTATGAAAGATGTAAAAGATTTAGATATAGTATTTTCAACAGGCACATTTGCGGCAACCTTCTTTGCCTGCTAGGACGTATCTTATCTGTTCGAATAGAATAGATTAGCCAAAATAATTTGTATTATTATTGTTTAATGGGCCCTGGCCTTGAAGTAGAAAAGGTTGATAACCCCTGGTGTAGAGCTTTAATAGTACTGTGACTGATGGGATCCTACTTAAACCTAAAACCTTCTGCCAAATGTGCAAACGTTATTTCACATGAGCAATTGGTGGAATTGTGTTTTTTCTGGGCTTTTCTCACTGGTTGGAGGTGGGCGGGTCTAAGTTGGAGAAAGGGGATGTCAAGAACTTCCATGAACCAATCACAACTCCGAAAAATTCAGCCGTGTCTGAAATCACTCCCTATTTATTACATAGTGCATTGTATTTATTTCACTTTATTTGACTGTCTGAATGAGATAGATCTTAAACTTAGATTGTTCAGTATATTAATGTTAAGAGAACTACTTTGATTTGGATGATTTGAAACCAGTGGCTTTAAGGTTTTTCTTGTAACCAAATCAACTTTGAATGTTCTTTCAGTACAAGGATGCCTTTATGAAGGCAAACCCGGGCTACAAGTGGTGTCCCACCACCAGCAAACCAGTGAAGAGCCCCCCGTGTCAGCCAGTCAGCAACCCCCGCAAGAAAGTTTGGTCCTTCTCTTCCAACTCCTCCAAGGACTCCGCCACTGCCAAAAAAGTGCCCAAAACTGACAGCGTGCCACAGTTGAACTTTGCCATGGCAGGTGTGTACAATAAAGGACAACAGTTCCGCGACAACATGACAAAATGTTGGATTTGTTAGTGTAACTGGTGTCATTCTTTCGTCAGATCCTACAAAGATGGGAGGCCTTAGCATGCTGCTGTTAGCTGGGGAACATGCCCTCACAAACAGAGAGGTAGGTCGCTGTTGGGAGGCCACCAGTGGGTGCACCCTTGTAATGCATCAGCTCTCCAAAAGGTGGCCTCAAAGACTAATCACTGATGTTAGGTTTATCTTTTGAATTTTAAGTTTTCTGTCTTTTTGTTTTTATTTAACAGTCTGACTAACCCCAGTATCGTGCACCTCTCTAGATCCCTTCCAGCACTAAACCTAGTTTACCTGACACAGCCAGCGAAGGGAACTCCTTTCCGGGGGATGAGGAAGAGGTGTGTTCTGAGGCCGTATTTCTCTTCTCACTATAATCTGTTTATGTTAGACCAGACATTTTAGGTTGGGTTATCTCTGAAGCGTGTCGCTGATGTGGTCTGACTAGATGGAGATATGTGCAAAGGTTAGAATGATCTAGTAAGAACTCTATTACGTACATCACCATTTACAAACAACGTAATACCTTGTCCTGCACGTGGTGGGTTGCAGTAGTGAGTGGAAAGTAACTCCGTACATTTACTCAGGCACTGTACTTAAGTACATTTTTGAGATACTTATACTTTACTTGAGTATTTCCATGTTATGTCACTTAATGCTTCTATTCCACTGCATCTCAGAGGCAAATATCATACTTTTTACTCCACCTCCATTTATCTGACAGCTTTAGTTACTTTGCAGATTATTGTAATATAATCAACAAATAAATGATATACTACCATAGATTCACACCTTTACCAGCCGCTTACAAGTTAACAATAATTAGAACATATTTAGTATGATATATGTTATTCTGAAGCGGGCCATTCTGCATAATGAGCGCTTTTACTTTTGGTAATGTCAGATCAAATGAGTGTGACGGCAAAACTTGTCTTAACAAATTGCACACTCTTGTGTGCTTTCCCCAGTTGCTCCAAGATTGGTGATTGGCTGAATCCACTTTAACATTGATCTGTTTTTGCGTTCTCTTTTGATCTACAGATGTTGTCTGGGACAATACCGAACAGAGTGCCTGACATTACTGAAAGCAGGGTCGACTCTGCCCTTTCCCCACTGGCAGAGGTATGACTGAGCGATGTACCACTTATCTTAACTGAGATATGTTCTCTTCCAAGACTATATCTACAACCTTTCTAGTCACTTTGGCTCATGACAGTATTGTTAATATGCATAGACAACTTTAAAACAATTGCTGACATACAAACAAAGCTGCCCCCTAGACCTTTTTCACAGTAGACATTTAGCCATGGCCAAAAAAGTCAGTATTGCACACAAGGTATCAAGGAACACAATCTAGCCAGCAGTTTGATACCATGAAATTTGCTAAGCAAATACAGTGTGCTTTCAAAAGATGAGGCATGTTCAACTTGATGTCAGCCTGCCAGTCCTTCACCACAAAAAAAAAAAAAAAACAACACTAGGGGCCTGTAGCACTAAGTGAGATTAGTGGGTTATCCATCTATCTTTGGGCTTAACTCAGGGTTTCCGGTATCACGCAGCCGGCTAATTTCTAACCGTGGTAGATCACCATGGGAACCTCTGCTCTTAAGGCTAACGTGCTCCTGAGCCGCTTCAGTTCAGAGGATCAGATCAAAACATGTCAACAGCCGGACTACTGACCCATCAGATCACTGGAAACATGGAGTCATCATTCCTACCAGATTCGGACTAGAGTTTACAATAAAGTGATGAGGCTACAGAGCAGTAGATTTTTTTTTTTTAAATAGATCAGTGGGATTACGTTGCTCTTCCAGCCTTTCCATGTTGTCCTGTCCCCAAAAACATGGGGATGGTCCTTTCAACCCGATAGGGTCCTTGACGGTGTCGACGCTTTTACACTCTTATCTGAATAGCATTTGGTGACTTTGTGATGATAACTGGAAATAAGAAGTATGCGCTCTGTTGTCTTTAGTAACCACATTTTCCAGCGGGTGTCACAGTTAAATCTCCGAATATTAGGTACTTAAGTCATTCATGATTGCGATGCTGTTGCTTGTAATTAACTAGGCCCCTCTCTCACAGTAAAGCGCTCATAGCCGGACTGCGCTCAGTGAATTCCGGTAACCCACAGAGAGCCAGACTAAAAAGAACTTGCTTCGTGGTACAGGCCGTAGGTTTAATCTTTCCTATAAAAACAATAAACCTGGTGAAATTAGTTTCAGAAAGTAAATATTGCTGCATAATATTAGCATCTACTGAAGGCTAAGCATTGGGATCTCAACAGGTGACAAAGCATGTTACTGTATGTTCACAGTCGTCTCCCTCTGCGGCACCTGAAGGAAAACCGTGCAGACAGTCCGCTCTCTTCCAGCTTGCTGAGGTAAGGCATTTGACAGCTTGCACATATTTCATCTTAAGTGACACACTGCAGCTACATAGAATAAATGGTGAGAATGTGAAACTGTGAAAACATTCACCTGATTGCGCTGTAACATGGGTTATCTCTACCAGCAATTATCTTTCCCTTTTTAGAGATTGAACGATTGTGAAAATGCGACAAAGCTGACACAGTGGCCTTGTTTGAGTGTGCTCGTTGCAAGGAAAGGCACTAGAAAACATCAATGGAAAGCACACGTTAACTCAAGTCTTAACTGTGATATTTGCCCCCCTTTTACTACATAAACATTTTTGGCAGAACTGCAGCAAAGCGGAGGCCAGCCCTATAAATGGGAAAGTTGGTCGGTCGAGTGTTGGAGTTTCCCCATTGGCCACTGCTCTTTCAAAGTGAATAGGCACGGACGTTAGTTACATACCGTGACTCCAGAATCTTTGAGTACCCACTAGTGATAGCCTTCTAAGGATATCGTCCCTCGCTGGCACAGCACTGATGACTTTTAGTCGACGCCCACTTAACACGTGGCTCCCACTTCGTCTTACCTTGTGTATAAGTTTAGCTGAGACTGAACAATCGGCTCCCAAAATAGCTTTTTCTTCAGCTAGTTATAAGAACCAGTGGGGCCCATACCTCAGATGGCTGCACCTACACTCAGAATCTGGAGATACTGTAAGCAACTAACGTACCTACTTCGTGTAGGATTCGCCATCGATGGCTATCTCTAGTGGGATAAGGGCGAAGCAGGATGTGGTCCATCCCCCACTGGGTCCGTCCGGTACCCACAAGCACAAACCCACACCCGCGTCACGAGAAATCAATAACCCGTCCTTACCTCGCCAATGCATTGTCACAATGCATCATACGCGCACAGATGGCACAGAGCTAGTACAATCCCTGACATTCGCCATGAGCGAATAAAACTGGAAAACAAAATAAAACTACAAACACATACTGCCGTGAGAAGTGGAGACGATGGTTACACCCCAACAGTCCAGCATTGAGCAGAGTAGGCAGTAAACAGCTCCTGCACCTCAAATAACAATTAGTTTGACAAAACACAGTGAGTCATCGAAAAACTAGAGACATCCCGCAGACCGAACCGAGCGAAAGAGCATTAGAGATAGTTAGAATAGTTAGAATTATAATTTGAATAAGTTATCTGTCAAATCAAACATCTTAACATATGAATGGAAGGTATTGTTCTTGCAACTGCATTCATGTGCTATTCTAGTTCAGTACATGTTTTTTGGACCACTACAGATGATATTTAATATCCAGGAATTCACATCATAGACACTACCACTGACTATCCCTGTAACAATCTGGCCACAATTATAGCACATGGACCATACATTGGTCCAGCCATATAGTAGGTTTCGACTGAGTCTTGTTGTCCTTTTATCCATATACTCAACAGTAAATTGTATAGTTCAAAAGATAACTGTGTAATGTTAAAATAAAGCATTTACTGCATCTTCTTTAATAATCCACGGGGACAGAAAGACACGAGTTCACATATTACAGCTGCGTTAATCATTGGCATAAATCTGATTCTGTGTCACATGGTGGTCATAAACCTATCAGTCGAGCCACAAACAAGTCTATTTAAATGTCTACTTAGAAATGGTAAGGATTTGTCAGTGGCACACTGTTAAGAAAGTATTTTGTCAAGATTATTAAAAAAAGAAATTGAGGAAATGATATATAGTAGACATTTCTGATCAGTTTAGAAAGAAACTGTTGAAGTGAAATGTAGAGATGTATTATTAGAAGTATAGATTGTTGTCATTATACATTAATTTGTTTAAAATATTGAGTTGTGTTTTTTTGTATTTGGTAAGATGTGCTTGGCGTCTGAAGCTGGAAAGATGGACACAGTCACATCTCAGCCTGAGGACAGCTCCTCTCCAGCGTCTCTCCAGCAAACTACAGTCAAGCCAGAGATCAAGGAGGAGAAAGCGGACGCTGATGACTGTCCTCCCTTCGCTCGCACATCTGCCCTATCACCTTCGCGCTCCTCTGTCACTTCTACCTCCACGGATGCCATTCCCCCACAACTCGGCAGCCAAAATGCACGTGTCAAAAACAAGAGCAAGAAAAAAGAGGCGACCAAGTCAAATGATAACAATGAGATCATTTGCTCAGCAAAGAAGATCATCAAGAAGTGTAACCATGAGGAATCTAACGTGGACAGTGTCTTCAGTACAATTGAGGCAGTGGCCAAAGGGGCCTGGAAAGATACAGAGGAGAAGCCCAAGAAGAAGATCCAGAGCAGTCCTAGTGGTGGAAACTCTGGAGTGCCCAAAAAGAAGAGCAAGCCCAAAGTCAAGACCTTTGTCAAAGAACAAGAGGAGGAGACGGAGGATGACAGCGGGCAGTGTGGGCAGTACAGTCTCTCTGAGGTGGATTTGCAGGAAGAGATAACTGAAGTTGGTCCCAAGACCGAAGCAGAAGAAGCAAATATAGGCTGCACAGACCTTCAGGGCAGCATGGCACAACCCCATCACTCCCCCGGAACCCCATCACCTGCTAAACTCAAAGAGGAGGACAAGGGGAAGGAGAGGTCGAGTGAGGGGGCCTGTGAGTCCAACGCAGAGAACCGCGGCTCCAGGAAATCGGAGCGCAGCTGTAAAGGCGCCCTGTATAAAACCCTCGTTTCGGAGGGAATGCTGACTTCACTGAGAGCCAATATTGACAGAGGTATCCATATTGATTCAAGGTCGAACTGATTAATTAATGTAGGAGGCATTATCCAGTCTGTGTATGTTATGTAGGCAATCCATATTAATGAATGATCTTTCCCTGTTTGTCTGAATTGCTGTACATGTGTCTGCAGGTAAAAGAGGTGCTTTCCGTGCTTCTGATCATGATGCAAACTGGAGTGATGACAGCTGGACCATTTCTCAGATGGGCCCTAATAACCCCAAGAAGCTGAAAAAGTCCAAGTCCAAAGATGAATCTTCACAGGGGTGAGTCATGTCGCCTCTTATTACTGTGTTGTACCTTTCTGTCTAGCAAATAGCTTCCTTTGGTTCTTGTTTTCATGTTTTCTGTTTAACCTTGTAACCTTTTGTATCAAATGTACTATGGCAAATCTGAAATATCTGACGATAAACTGAATATTGTTTGTACATCCACTTAAATCTGTTACTTATTCTTTACCCAACTAACATCAGTCAATAATAATTTTTCTTGGATTTATAGACACACTGCTGGTAATATATCATATATTAAATGGTGAAATGTGGCATATGCCACACATACGGCGTAGTAATCCTCTGGAGTGTGCGTCTCACTTTAGTTTGCATTTAGTGAGGAGGAAAGACATTTTTAATGCTCTTACTGTTTCCCCTGGGGGACTCGACGGCGATACTTAACCGACCGCTGTAGGGAAACATGCTGATTATATGCTCACCTATGTAAACTCTACACTTCACTTGTCAGCCTAGGGAAACTGGAGGAGGAGTTTGAAAGGAAGTTTAACAGCCTGCCACAGTATAGCCCAATGACATTTGATAAGAAGGGGACTGCTGTCGCAAAGAAGAAGAAGACCGACAGCTCCGCTGCCCAAGAGGAACTCGCAAAAGCCGGCAAAGGTGAGAACAACATCAAAGATTGCTCTACTTAATAAATAAAATGACTGTCCTTTATTATCCTCTCATCTCATCCATGGCCCACTCTGCCCCTGTTTGTAGAGTCATGTTTTCCACCCTTGTGTTGTTCAGCGCCAGTTCTCTCTTTGTAAAAACCAAAACATTTTGGACTCCATAACATAGCATTTCCATGCTCTTTTTTTTCTTTGTTTTTTTGCTATATCAGGGCCATCTCCATCTCAGAAAAAGACTTCATTCCACAAGATTGTTAGGAAGCACAAACACAAAAAGGACAAACCAGGTGCAGTGGACAAAGGTGAACTAGAATGTTGATGTTTGTACATTATAAAGCAGGGACGCGAACGTTTCCAGACGGTATCGAACAGATTCCTCAAACAGTTACCCATGACGACATTTTCTATACAACAGTTTGAATGTGTACGTTCCTGCTTTAGAATCCACTTTGGTGAAAAAAAAACAACTTGCATTACAGAATTTACCTTCAAAGCACAAAAAGGCCATAATTTGCAGTAAACAGGTCTGAGCTTCCTCCATTGAGATTTAAAGATGTATGTACTGTAATTGATGTACTACACTCACGTGTTAATTGGCACTATTTATATTATAAAGAAATGGATATATTCACAAGTAATATCCATTAAGAATTAGCTGTTAGGCCTACGTGCAAACAATATACTTCGATCTGGTTAAATGACAATGATACTAAACCGAGGAATAAAGAACTGTTGTCTTTGTGACTTACCGCTTTGTTAAGAGGACTGAAACAAATTTGTGCCATTGATTTTCACAACTGCCTGTGTGCAAAGGACAAATCACTGACATCTGCTCGGGCCCTTTTCTTCACAACAGTGGTACAGAGTGATTCCCCCATGCTGGACGCAGCTGCAAAGGCCAAATCATGTGCCCCCGTTGCCATAATGTGCCCAGATGTCCAGGGCACCACTAGCATGGAGATGCTAGTTGGTAGCCAGAAGAGGAAGGCTAGGAAGACCAAGATCACACACTTGGTGCGCACCGCTGATGGCAGTGTGTCTCCGGCCGAGGGTGAGTGATCAGTGATTGATCGATTGATCAGTAAGTGTGGGTTTAGAAAGATCTGTCTGTGTCTGTCTCTTGTCCATAAAGAGTCTAGTCTTAACCAGAAAAATGGAACATTTAGAAGATACTGCATCCAAAACGTGTTACTCCAGAATTTGTCTCATTCAATTTATGGTCAGATACATTCTTTTAATTAATATAATTATTGTTTTACTTCTCAGTCAGTTCACTCTTCCCTTATGAGCTGTATTTTAAGAACATGTTTGTACTAAGGAAACTGGACCAAGAGACAAACTGTCCAACAGATCAGAGTACTTCAGACCCATAAAGAGTGACTTCTTCAAAATAAAGCCACTCGTTCAGTTGACATTTCAAAGCGTGTGTAAATTTGATATTACACTTGGGACATATGTTTTTGCTTGTAATTATTTTTTTTTTTGTTTGGATGGGAGGTAACTCAAAGTACTCTGCAAGGTCCTTTTAATACCTCCTCTTCTTTTCCTTTCGGCTGTTCCCTTTCAGGGGTCGCCACAGCGAATCATGCGCCTATTTGCTAATTAGAATGAGTAAAACAACTTAAGTAACTAGTTACCTTTTTAAGAGGTGCTGTTCCTAGCATGGCTGATGTCTCTTAAAATGTAGTTGTTTTTTTTTAGTGAAAGTATTAACATTTGAAGTTCCTGTTTCATAGATCTGAAAAAGAAATGTCAATGAAATACTCTGCTAATGGAATTTTTAAGTGTTCCTGAGAACTGTACTTTTTTTTTTTTTTTTTACAGAGGACAAAACTAGGGACCTGAACCAGGAACAGGATAAGAAGCCATTACCCCAACAGAATTTATGCAATGAAAAAGGGTGCTACAGTAATCCCAGAGAAGAGGAGGCAGAGAGGAGCACTGTACCCCAAGAGCTACCTGCTTTCTTCAGCTTGGCCGCCCTCGCTGAGGTAGCAGCCATGGAAAACGTTCACAGGTAGAGACACAGCCTAGCTTCTGTATAACACTCACGACTAGATTACAACATACTCCTCTGTATCTAATCTCCTTGATGTGCCCATTCCCAATAATGTTAAGTGACGTATAAACAACCAATAGGAGGATGTTATAGGCTGTAGAAATATTTTGCAAAGTACTAGTGACAAGAAGAACATCTGACTCGCCGCAATATTGTGCTTGAATCTAATCTGAAATAGACAACTGCTTGTTGTCATCCAAAACCGTCCGCTCCCTATGTCATGTCACATCTCAGATCCTTCACATTGGGCCTCATGCAGAAACCACTCATACAGATTTGTTAGTACAATTTTCTCGTACTTAGTTTTCTCTTTGGTATGGAAGAAATTTTACGAGCAATCCAGGTCTGCCAGTACCAGTCATGTGCAGGTAGTCTTTTTTTTTTTTTCTTCACAATGGCTTTGAATGGCTCTTATGCACTTACCACAGGGTCTTTATGCAGGATTCTGTCTACAAGAACACCTGACAGTGCAACATCACTTACAATGGTAACATTTTGAGGGACGAAACCTGCCCACAAATGTAGCAGAACAGGTAGTTGTGCGAGTGCCCCTGATCAGATGGCATTCATCAGGTTGAAACAAGCAGTTTACAAATTTGTGCAGGTAAGATGGTTTGCTGAAATCCGACTCAACGCTCAAACCAATCTCCCGCAGTGAGGCTTGGAATAAGAATACGCAAACGTTCTTGCATGAGGCCCACTGTGTCAGTTCTCATCATGTAATCCCCCTGTAAAGTAGCACCTTTCTCAACACTTCTGCAACTTAACTCTGACACAAAAGACAGCACGCACAGTGCTTTCAAGCAAAGTCTTGCGCAGATTCCATATATGCTTTCATTTCAAAACATGCAAACACACTCTTTAAGTTTTCTTTAACGTCCCGTTTCAGAGGCCAGAGAGGCTTGGCTGAGAGTCAGAAGAAAGAGCTTAGCCAGACTCCAGTCCTCATCTCCTGCGCTGATCAGTGAAACTCTACTGCTGTTACGCAAGACCACAACATGGACGTTGGCAGTGGGGCTTTACTTTCCTCAGTGGTGACCTCACGCTGAAGGGAGACTTGATCAAGATGCTTTGGACAGACTCCACCTTCCCCTTGTGGTGAATTTGCTTGAGCTCGGGTTCATGGGTGGTGTGGGTGGGGGGGGTGGGACCCTCTCCTCCTCCTCCTCCTCCTCCTCCTCCTCCCCCCTGCTCCTCGCTATCTCAGTGTTTTCCCCTGAAGCCTTCCTTTGGTTTGAGGGAGGATGCCTGTCTGACATCCCCCTTAGATGCCCTGTTAGGGCCCGCGGAAGATCCAAGCTGTCCCCCAGTGCATGGCTTCCCTTATAGAGATGGTTGTCATGGGTTTATTGTATACTGTTTTGTCAAATAGAGGCCATTTTTAAGGTCAATTCTTGCAAATTAAAAATAGCATTTTAGGTAGGGTAAAAAACACCCATCACTGCATTCGTTTTATAGACGAACACAGCTTTCTGTTACCTTTTTACCTCACACACGCCTACTGAAGAGTTCCCTCCACCTCTGGTAGAATACCTCTGTATTTGAATAGCTCTTATCCCTTCCATTCCTTCCAGCTTCAACCCAAAATGACTTTAACCAGGGTAAATGATCACGATGGATAGACTCCCATTACCACCTCCTTGCTGAGTGTTTCCCTGTGGTACACTAATGTGGTGTACTCAAACTACGAAGTAATCATGGTTGAGTATTTGATATGTACGTTAAGATAATGCTACTGTAAAACAGTATGTGGTAGCTACAAATAATCATGTTAGACTGAATGTGTAAGAATAGACCTGTGCTTACCTTTGCATCTGAACTGGAGTTGACTATAGCTGAGGGTGTTAGTTTGTCCTGCTTATCCTTTGGTTGTAGGGTCAGTGTCCCTGCGAGGCTCACGAGACGGTAGATCGACGTAAAAACGGTTTCTCGTGATGGGGAGATTGTGTGTGTGTGTGTGTGTGTGTGTGTAAGTGATACAAATATAGCCTTAACCCTCCCGCCTAGACCCGCTTTGCCACCACAAAGCCCTCAACCAGCTTGTTGCTCAATGCCATCACAGTCCTAAAGTCAGTGTAAACATTTTTGGATCGTGAAATGCAGTTTTTGTCAATACTTGATCTTATTGCAGTTTGCGTAGCAATTAGAAAGGTTAATTCCTTGTGTGCAACTGATTCCATGGAATAGGTGTTTTATTATGTTTATTACGTAAACACTGCACTAATTTGTAGCTGAAGTTTGAGTTGCTCTTGGAATAGTAATAAAATGCCTTGTCTCCACCGATCACAGTGTTCTTACACCATAGCCTCTCAATAGTGTCTTCAGTGTCCTCGGGAGCGCAATTAATCCATTGTAAAAGATCAGGAGTTTGTCAATCTAAATGAATTATTTGTTTGATGAAATAGTTTTATACTACGTGTCTCATGAAATGAGAAATTGAGGGGGGGGGCACACACAATACAGAAATAAATAGTTTTTTCTGATTTTGTGCAGAAATAAAATCTTGAAACTAGTGCGTTGAAATCGGACCACGCTATGCTATGGTTCCTCTCAGAGCCAATGGAGACAAGGCATTTGACAATGATTTCCCCATTTGTTTCCTATCGGCCTTTTGAGATTTTACTGCATTGTAATGGTCTACTCAGAGGTCATATGTAATCGTTGTTTTGATTTTTAGAAGTATTTATATTTAGGTGCAACTTTGTGTTCTTCATTTGTGGCTACGTTTCGTTACTGTTTGGTCAGAATCATTCCATTTCCACGCCTCTGTCCTGGCCATGCTTTTGTTTACCGTTTATCAGCTGTAGTACTGAGGAAAAGTAAGAACAGATGCAGTTGAGCTGCAGGTGTGTTGTCTTCCCAAGGGTTGGTGGACCCTGGAAGAGCGGCCACAGGCTAATCGAGGTTAACTGCGAGCTACACAGACTCCCCAACAATACCCCTCACCTCCTTACCTAGCAGCCTTTTGCTCCTCTGCGTAGACCAGTACTTAATTTATCACATTTTAGATACAATCACATTTATAACTTTTATAGCTCTTAGTTTTCTATTTGATCATTCTTCTGTTAGTGTGTGCATTTATAATGCTCTTTTAAATAGGTCCTCTTTATGATCTTCAATGGTTTGTCCTGAGGTCAAGTTTACTGGATTAAGAATGTTGTCAAAAAGGATCAAGCTCATAGACGCTGAATAAAGCTATGCTTACCTGCTAAGCAAACTGGCACTGAGATAAAATGCACCGTCTGTAGACAGTGAGCTTGTCTTTTCACCTCTGGAGGTGCGTATCTGACTGCGACTGCATCACCGTGTCTTGGATATGTGTTCAGAGTGCTTTCGGACACCTAATGACAGGACAGGCAAATAAGAAATGAATGGGTCTTGAAGAATTCATGCGTCTTGAAATAGTATTTTTCCTAAATCGAGGCATTGTTACACGGTAATGATGTTTTGCTTATGAAGGCCCTTGTTTGAAAATAGTGCATCATGTGCAACAAATCAACAATTCCTCTCTAAATTTGTCCTTAAACTCTAACAAACTAACTGCAGATGATTCCCAGTTCAGCTTAAGGGAACCACGGTATGCTTCAGGATAATCCTAATAATTAACGGTATATATATTTTTGCAGATATGAGAGAAAGTTGCACCATGGATGATATCATCCAAGCAGTAAACTGTATAGTTCTTCCACTGGTGGACATCAGTGTAGTTCTTTGCAAAGACATTGTCTTCCCCCAAAACAGAGATATATTTGCGAATAGCAAGTGAGTTTATTGACATTTGCCAAAGAAAAGGGAAAGGTATATTCAAATGGAAATTCTGTTTAAAATAAAAAAAAAAAAGGACAAAAAAAAAAAGAAAGCTAGCATAACAGTTGCACTGCTTTTTCTAGGTGTGTAAACTTCAGGTAACAATATCAGCACAATTCATCCTGTGTATCTAATGGGATTTCCTTGGTGTTTGAGCCCAGAGTTGGAATGAAGTGCAACAAAAAGGGCACCACCCAATGCCTCTTTTAATATACAGTATTTGCACCTTACGACCCAAACCAAAACGATCATGGTCTTTGAAGAAAATATATAATTTTTACCCACTCTGTGGATATTATGCATTTTAACTATTATATATGCGTGAATCCAGTCAATAACAAATCCACACATCTACCAAACAGCCATAATACTGTCATTTCCCCATCCCCTCACTTTTTCTATCTAGAAAATGCTTCTATAAAAGTTGAAATTCCTATATTAGTTACCTAAATGACTATAATACCCTTTTGTGCTAGTACTGTCTTCTTGAATGTAATCATTTTGTACCTGTATTTTTCTAATTCAGTCTTGATTGTACTGTATGTATGCTATGATGGTATACTGTTCCTTAGGTGCATAGTTCGTTATAACCAACAGTTCTCATGATAGCTGCTGCGCTGCGAACTCAATGGAAGTGTGTGGAGGTTTTAAGTCCAAAGGACTTACTGTACCATGTGAGCATCCATGAGACTGATAACTGAGAGATTCTTGCATTTTGAGTGGTAGAACAATACCTTTCCCTGGTTTGTTACTTCTTTTTCCTTTGCAGTAAAAGTGAAAGTCTGTTCAGGACAGTTTATAAAACAGGGACGCTCCTGCAATCAGATAGAACAATTGAATGCTTGAGTTTCAACATATTTATTACTGTTCCTTTTTTATAGGTTTAGCTGAATAAAAAACAATAAAATATACAACTGAATATGCATCCATTTATACATGAACATGTATAAGATTCGCGACCCTTTACTGGAATGTAGATCACGACTTCCTCTTGGGATTTTGTTTGCGAAGAAGAATTCCTGTGATTGGTAGTCATCATGACAGATATGTTTTTTGATTGTTACAGCCCAGTTGTTAAATGCAGCCATGCCTTACTGGAACCCCTGCTTTAGTGAGGGATCCCTCAGCCAACCCCCCCCCAACCC
>CM022491.1:20700156-20728684 GCA_011952105.1 Coreoperca whiteheadi | reverse complement strand
ACCCCACCCCACCCCACCCCACCCACAACTCTTATGTCATAACACTGTTTGCTGATGCAACTATTATTCCTTTTACACTTTCTGCTGACGAAACTATAACTTCTTGAACACCTATTAAAGTAACACCTATTATCTGCTCATCTGTGTGAAAATATTGTGTTGTTTATGCTGGTTTGTTAAAACCCGCTGGTCCTCTTATTGAACGGTAACATGCGCCTGCGACTGGACTGGACGTGGATCATTATTTCCTCACAGGGTTATGTTGTAATGTAAGTTGAGCCCTTACCATGGACAGTTATACAGTGCTCCACTTATAGCCTAACATGTCAGAACATTTTGTGTAGTTCCATGTATTGTGTATGTGGCTGAGATCTGACATTTATACGTGAACTCCCAAGTCAACAGTGCGTTATTTGTTTTCAGAAGCACTTGCATCATGTTATATCTTTAAATTCTGAAAATAAATAAGTGTTGACAGACTTGAAGTTAGACAATAAATAAATGAAACGTGCTTCAGCCGCAGCTCAAGCCGGTCTCCTCACGTGACCTTTGTGTCACATGACAGCGCCCTGGTAAAGCTACTTTGCTAACGCTAACAAAATGGCAGCGTTCTTACAGTGGCGAAAATTTGTCTTCTTTGATAAAGATACGGTGAAGGACCCTGTGGATAATGGGAAAAACTTTGTTCTTCCAAGAGGAATATCGGCATGTGACTCCGGCCGGGGTCATATTGTTCTGGGAGATATCCTTTAACAGCACTGACGTTATTCAGCTAGCGCAGCTAATGTTATTCTCGGTTACTGACCGCTGATGCTAGCCCCGACTCAGCAAATGTTAGAGCATACTTCAAACCGAGGTAATTGGGTACCTGTCTTAAAAAATGAATACATTTTCCATAGCAGTAAATCGATAATAATCGAAGTAGTGAGCTGAAGACTGAACGCTAGAGCCAGGCTTTTGTTCCGTATTCGCAACGGCGTCACACCAAACTCTGTTTAAAAATCGTCCAATTAAGTGGGGACTTGCTTTTCGGCAAGTAACAGCCGAGAGAAATTGCTTAACGTTAGACTGCATTAGTCGTTTGGAGCTACTTTCCATTTCGGTCTACTTTCTAAACACTTAACATCAATACTATGACAGCCCTCCACCTTCATAGTAACGTTAACACTACCGTAACTTCCAGGCAGGCGCTAGCAAACGCGTGACACAGTTAAAAGGTGGACGTTTCATTATGGTAATATTCTGCGTTTTGGATGGTCTGTGTGCTGACTTTTCCCGTGATTTTTGACAACATGACCAATGTTTCAATCAAGTGTATGAACAAAAAAAAAAAGCACCGGTAACGTTACTTGGCATGCAGATTTGTACTAGAGTGACAATTCTAGCAAGTTCCAGTTTATCTACAGACAAGCCTACCCTTTAAGTAAGAGCAGGGCATGTTCTCCCTCCACACAATCCTGGCATGCATGCATAGCTTTTGTGTATTGGAAGCACAAAACATACAGTTATACAATACTAGATTACAGAAATACTACATTGTCAGAACTTGTACTACATTGTACTTTATTGATCCATGAGGGGAAACTCTTATATAATTGGTTAGAATTGAAAAGAATTAGTTTGAACTGCTATGTTTTCAGTCAACCTTTTGTTCCCGTATCCTAAAACTGCTACAGTAATGAAGCGGCACACAAGGCATACATGCCCTGCTTACTGCGTTTCTTGATACAATTGTTAATAATTGTTCTTAACCTCCACAATCCTACATATGGATGGCAAGGTCTGGCTTTTGACGCGCTCCCTGCAGTTGACATTTTTTCAGGCCTACAAGTTGCGGGTCACCCACCTCTACCAGCTGAAGCAGCACAGCATCCTTGTATCAGTGGGGCAGGATGAACAGGGAATAAACCCTCTAGTAAGTGTGCCGTTCTCCAGAGATGCCTGAAACACAGAGCAATTGTGTTCAGGATTTTAAGGGAGTGCCGCCAAACTGAATCGCTGCGCGTTTTTTTTTTTTTTAGGTAAAGGTCTGGAACCTTGACAAGAGAGACAGTGGAAATCCTCTCTGCACTAGGATTTTCCCCGCAATTCCTGGCAACAAACCGACCGAAGTGTCCTGCCTCGGCGTACACGAGAACCTCAACTTCATGGCCATCGGTAAGACCGAGAGAAAGGGACCCCGTATTCACTGTTTGGCTAACATGGAGTACTTTTCTCTTCCCAGTTTATAATGGATGTTGTGTTTCCTTACAGGCTTCACGGACGGCAGTGTGGTTTTGACCAAAGGTGACATCACCAGAGATCGTCACAGTAAAACGCTGACTCTGCACGAGGGAACCAGCCCGGTCACGGGCCTCGCTTTCCGCCAAGTGGCAAAGGTCACGCATCTGTTTGTTGCCACTCTGGAGAAAGTCCACGTGAGTCTGGTCCCTCCCAGAACATTGGGGTGCATGGAGATAATGAACCCTCTCAAGTCTTCCTTAACTATCATCTTTCAGTTTATAACCAGGGAGTCTTATCGAGAACCTACTGACGGCGTCATTTTCTCAACCTGAAGATGACTACTTTCTTTCTTCTATGACCCTGTTCTAGAAGATGCCATTCTCAACTCCTGTCCACACCCTTCTTGTCTCCCCTTGCTCAGTGCTACACCCTGTCCATCAAGGAGTATCCTAAAGTAGAGCTTGACACACACGGCTGTGCGCTGCGCTGCTCCTCGCTGGCAGATCCCTCCCAGGATTCCCAGTTCATTGTCGCTGGCGATGAATGCGTGTACCTGTATCAGCCGGATGAGCGAGGGCCCTGCTTTGCCTTCGAAGGACACAAGCTGTTGGCCCACTGGCATCGCGGGTATCTGTTTTTACTCATCAGGGACGCAAAGTCACCCAGCAAGTAAGGCAACACTGAATACATTGGGCGAAGGTGTATTGATCGTTGTGGGGAGAAAATAATGGTGGCTCGAGTTCGTGGACAAAATTGTTTTACGTGCCACTTTAGATGTGTGCATGAAGAGAAACCGAACCCACAGATCAATGGGGGTATTTAGTAAGGATTGCAGCCCTTCTTATTTAGTTTCAACCCTATTTACAAATAGGCCGCACCCGAAAAGAACATGTTTGGGCTCCTGCTATATCTATTTTAAGGTGCTCCTGCTCAGAGGTGCAAGTATGGGAGGAGGGAATGGACATTCATGCAAATAGTTGCTGTAGCTGATTTATCACTGCTGACTGACCACTGCACCGGATCTGCAGCGTTCAGAGGTGGCAGTAAAAACGTCGCAGCAAATAAAATTTAAAAAAAAAAGCATAATAAAATAACTTTACAGCAAGCTCAACACAAGAAAGCGGCTGTGTGACACACAGGTTTACCTCGGTTTCCCTCGGTAGCGTCCTGCTTGAATATGTATTTTCCCCGACCCCTATTGGCTCACAGTAACTCCAGTCCAAAGCCATGTGACTGAAGCAGCCAGTGATACTTCTGAAGTAGGCCTTTTCTTTAACCAATATATCCTCACATATAACCTTCCTCTTGCGTGATGGATACACACTAGCAGTGTCACTTTAATCATTGTTCCAGCAGTAGAAACACTTTCTTTTGCACTGCATTGCTTTCTAGACATGTTCAGTATGTGTCAAAAGAGCATCAGATCTCTATAGCGGCACTTCATATAAATCAGGTGAACTGCGGCTGGGCTCATTTACATCTACTGTCATAGTTAAAGTGGTCATATTATGTTTTTTGGCTTTTCCCCTTTCCTTTATTGCGTTGTATATCTTTTTGTGCACGTAACAGGTTTGCAAAGTGAAAAAGCCCAAAGGCCACCCCAAAGGGAGTTACCCTGTCCCACAGAAAACACTGCTCCTGATCTGCCTCAAAACAGCTCGATTGTCGTGGACTGTACTTGTAAAGCGCCTTTCTCGTCTTCCAGCTACTCAAGGCGCTTTCACACTACATATCACGTTCACACACTGGTAGTAAAGCACTATCCATTCACACAAACCGAAGGCACAGCCCTCGAGAGCACTTGGGGGAAGCCGGGACTGAACCGACAGCCTTCCCATTGGTGGACGACCCGCTCTCTCTCTTTCACCAAGCCACAGCAGCCAAGTCCAGCCTTCACTTTGGTAACGTATCTACGTCACTATGTAACGCGCGTCATAATGCACAAGTCGAGCAGTTTCCACGAGTACACCTAAGTTTGGAATTAATATAACGTTCGATACCCTCCAGGCAGTCAACGGGTTGTTCTGCCTGCGTTTCGGTGTCAGGCTCGGCCTCGAACATGCACTGCTGGACCGAAGCCATAGTTGGCGGCCGAAGCGGCTTTGTTTGGGGTCACACTACCTTCCTTGTCAGGTCGTTACGTAGGTACTGCCCATGTGCAACGCCCAAAACAGATCGAATAGAAGCGCGACGCCTCACTCGGTAGCTAAAACGAAGCGTTCAAGGCATAGGGTGAAAAGAGGAGCTGCAGCAATGTGCAGTGCAGTTATTTTTTCTTTTGAAAATTAAACCATGTGCCACCACCTTTTCTGGTGCAACCCCAGAATAAAATGATGAACCCGAAAATGAGAATAATATGACCACTTTAATACCCTGCTAAATACTGAAAGTAATTGGTGCAGGTTTGGTAAATATCCCAGGTTTTAGTCCAGCAATTGATAAGCAGCTTACCAAAGTGTCAGGGAAGAACACGTTTCCTATGAGACGGTTGACACTGTTGTTACTTTTCTACTCAGGACAGAGTTTAGTAGCAGGGAGAGCTCGCCATCAGACAAACAGCTTCTGACCATCTATGACCTGGACAACAAGTTCATCGCCTACAGTGCCTCTTTTGATGACGTCATTGATGTGGTGGCAGAGTGGGGCTCCTTCTACATCCTGAACAGAGATGGAAAAATGTTTGTTCTTCAGGAGAAAGACACGCAGACCAAGCTGGAGGTGAGTCCACAGGGGTGCCACCAGTAATTGATGATGAACCAACTCACAGACCAATATTACTGTGGATACAGCTAGCAGGGTTGTCGCCTCCTTGTTTGTCTTTTAAGATGCTGTTTAAAAAGAACCTGTTTGTGATGGCCATAAACCTGGCTAAGAGCCAGCATCTGGACAGCGATGGACTGTCGGAGATCTTCAGACAGTACGGTGATCACCTTTACCTTAAGGGAGACCATGACGGTGCCATCCAGCAGTACATTCGGTAATTACATCGCTAAACATTTGCCAGGGCTTAACCTGTTGTCTTAGATTGGACAGTGATTGGACTGTGTTTGACTAATCGATGAGAATGTTCAGAAAGTGTTACAGATATGCCAGAGTTGTGCCATGCTAATTTTGGGAACTCTGTTCATTTTCAATATAGCACTTAAAGGTATTGCTCTATTATGGCGCAGCTTTCGGAGATTGATTGTGTCCCCGTTGATGAAACCACCCTTAAAATGCCACTGTATTTTCCCACAGCACCATCGGGAAACTGGAGCCCTCGTACGTCATCAGGAAATTCCTGGATGCGCAGAGGATCCACAACCTGACTGCATATCTGCAAGCCCTGCACAGGCAGTCGCTGGCCAACGCGGACCACACCACGCTGCTGCTGAACTGTTACACCAAGCTGAAGGACAGCTCCAAGCTGGAAGAGTTCATTAAGGTGACTGAGGCTGTAGGTTTCAGTGAAACAAATGAAAATGTGCAGGGGCTCCTACAGTAACATCTGACTTTTTTAAAGATGACAGCAGTTAAAAATACAACAGATGAGTCTCAGTAAAAGTACAAAACATAATTGAATGCCTACTTTCTTAATGAACATGGCTGCCATCGTATAACCCCATTGTCCTGCCGCACTGTACTTCAACAGAGCAGTGAAAGTGAGGTCCACTTTGATGTTGAGATCGCCATCAAGGTTCTACGGCAGGCCAGCTACCACAGCCACGCTGTTTTCTTGGCTGAGAAACACATGCACCATGAATGGTACCTAAAGATCCAGCTGGAAGACCTCAAGGTAAAAAAACATGCGAGGTGACGTACAAACCTTTGCAACAGAGATGTATTTAAATCTCTTGTGGCTGTTACGTCCTGTATATGCTTTTTTTTTGGTTGTAAGTTTTCTGAGAGAAGGGACTATGTCCTCTGTCTGCCTTGATGCCTTTGAAGCTCTTCCTTGTCACCTGCGTAGGTGTGCACTCGTTTTCTCCCATACTCTAAAGAAGGCACCCACTAGGAAAATACTGTAAACAAATACATTATTTCATTATGAACTGCTGAAAATAGCATCTACATTTGTGCAGTAATATAATATATAATAACACAAACGTAATATCTGAGATGTAATCTGTTTTTAAAGAAAAAATAGTCTCTCTTAGTTTCATAACCATCAGGTGATTGGTGTCCGTCCACTGGGAACAGGAACTGCTAGCACCCAAAGCAGCAGGACTTTCCAAGATGCAGATTTGCCAAAATGTAAACAAATAGGCTAAAAACACAGAGGTGCCGATAGTATCAAGTTTAATATACAGACGGTCCATCCTCAATAACCTCTCACAGAGGCGGCTGGTCCTGGATCGCGCAGTCCTGTAGCGGGAGGAGGGCAAACGGGGGGGAGAGGTCGCCCTCTGCGATCACCGCTCGTGCTGGACAGTCCCCCCGGCGGGGAGTGGGCCGTTTTCACCACCCTCTGCTGCAGTGCCTCGACAGAGCAGTTGCCGTACCATTCTGACATGCAGGTGGTAGGGTTCTCCGAATCTCAGGACACAGATTAACATTAGCGACTGAAGCTGAGCACTGACAGTTAATCGTTCTTCTTTGGGTCCAAAGACAATATTTCTGTTTTAGCTTTAACTACAGAATGTTTGTGCACATTCACTGCTTTCTTTGATGTACTCGCTCAGTGCTTGTGTGGGACCATAGTCACCTGGTCATATATGGTGAGATGTCTTGTTGTTTTCCATAATTAGCATTAGTGGGAGCATGTAGATGTTTTGAAGAGAAGAGGCCCACGAATGGGGAGTGACGCGTGTCGTTTTTGTCCACTCAGATGTGTAATTCCAGATCGACACAAAAATAGTCCCAGTCCTTCAATCAGGATTCAGACCAGTTTAGCACTGTGCCAGAAAGTCTCACTCAGTGTTCCTGTCGGTCTAGTAATATGCTGTGGTCTGGTCGACCGTGCAGAATGCTGCACTGAAATCTAATAATACTAAGACTGAAACTTTACCACTGTCTGTGTTTTAAATGGATGTCATTCAATCAAGACAAGAGCAGTCTCTGTGCTGTGGTGTGGTTGAAACATCAAAACATAGACATCTGGACCTCCTCCCATTGCATGCACAAATTCCTTTGGTAAATTATGCAATATGATCCAATGAGCTACAGTGGCCTGTTTTTTTGTTTGTTTTTTTGGGGGTTTTTTTTCCAATAGCTTTCTCTTTTTTGATCCTAGACGCTAGAGACCATCTTTACATTCAATCTGAGCCTCTTACTTTTATATACACGATCCCCAGTTTTTAAAGAAAAATCCCACAGTGTTATGGAGGACTAAAAGTGCCAAAATGAATTAAATAAATACACCATTAAATAATTACTTAAATGTGTCATTAAATAATTAAAATACCAATTATTTCAATATTTCCATTTCCATTTCATGATTTACATTTACATTTCATGATTAACATTTACATTTCATGGTCCTGTGTTGCAGTGCTTCATGAATTGTCAAACGGTCAAACTCGCCCATCAAAGTTGAGAGCCGGATCCTGACACCTAATTGGTTACCGTGCGCATCAAGTCAAGACAAATCAATTCCAGATAATGGTTCGATGCAGAGCTACTTCCAATGCACTGGGTGGCGCTCTTCGGCTCTAATGTTGGATTAGATAACTATTAAACTAATCTTTACCGCCAACTCGCCAACTGCTAACCCCTAACGTTGCGAACGCCGGGACAAAATGGCTAAAAGTTGTCCGGAGCTGCTGCGAGAAGCAGCTAATTTAATAGAAGAAGCTCTAAAAAAAAAACTCCTCCAACTCCGGCGGCTCAGTCGCAGCAGAACCCTGCCGCTTCATCGTCAGCTAGTAGTGGCACTTCCCGGTGAGGCTGCCAGGCAACTGTTGCTGTTATCGACGAGGATGGACAGGATCAGGAACGAGTACATCAGAGGGACAGCTCATGTTAGATGTTTCGGAGATAAAGCCAGAGAGGCCAGATTGAGGTGGTTTGGACATGTTCAGAGGAGACACTGTGAATATATTGGTAGAAGGATGCTGAGGGTGGAGCTGCCAGGCAGGAGGTCTAGAGGAAGACCAGAGAGGACATTTATGGATGTAGTGAGAGAGGACATGAAGTTAATTGGAATGAGCGAAGAGGATGCAGAGGACAGGGTTAGATGGAGGCGCATGATTCGCTGTGGCGACCCCTGAAAGGGAGCAGCCCACAGGAAAGAGACTTCAGACCAAAGCAATGGATCAGACTAGATTAGCGTTAGCCCCACCCACTGACTTTGATGGGCGAGTTTGACAGTTTGACAATTTATGAAGCACTGCAACACAGGACCATGAAAAGTAAATGTAAATGGTAAATGTAAATATTGAAATAATTGGTATTTTAATTATTTAATGACACATTTAAGTAATTATTTAATGGTGTATTTATTTATTTCATTCTGGCACTTTCAGTCCTCCATACAGTGTGGCCCAATGCAATTCTGTATTGTATTTTCCCACTGTTAAAAGCTCCTGTTCTGTTTCCATTATTCATGTCCACCTGATCCATTAACGGTTACACTTGTCAGAATAACGTGAAAATAAGGGCTAGGATAATGAAACGGCTGCAGCACGCAAGGTAAAACATGCAGAGAGAGAGATGTGTCTGGTATCACTGTAATAAATGCATTACCCCAATCATCTATGCACAAAATCAGTTTAATATACTAGGAAAACACTGTGAAAGAGACAGTTTTAAGTTGTTTTATCTGTGAAGATGTTGTCATCACTGTTATATCTGCTGTTTGAAACATTCCATCAGACGCAAATTCAGAAAAATGCACTGCAGAATTATTTCCTGCGTGTGTATGTGTATATATGTATGTAAATAACTCTATATTGTTTTTTATTATTTATTTGATATGTTACCCTATTTTAATATGAACTGAGTTATGTGTGTAGCATGAAGGCACTACACACTTTCCTTATACAACCTTGTGTTGTAAAATTATAGATAAATGACCTTGCACCTTACCTTGTGTAAGCGAAATAAGATAGAAAATAATAATACTGTAGGCTTGCAGTTAATGGCCCGCCATGTGTGAATGAAGCCGTGACGAACATTACCGTGAAAGAGACCTGTCGGAATGCCAAAAGGCCATCACTTTCACAGATAGGTGGCGCCAGCATGGTCACGTGCTATGTGTCCCTCTGAAACCCAGAACTATCAGGAAGGGCTGCGTTACATCGGACGTCTGCCGTTCGAGCAAGCGGAGAGCAACATGAAGCGCTACGGCAAGACGCTGATGCACCATGTTCCCGAAGGCACCACGCTGCTGCTGAAGGGCTTATGCACCAACTACCAACCCAGCGGAGACACGGCTGAAAAAGACAGCCTGGACAGGGGTTGGGTCAACAAGGTCAGTCCGCAGCGCTTCGGTTCTAACGAACTCCTTTTATGCTCACATGATGCTGTAACAGCCCCTGTGGTGCTGAAATTAAAACACTGATCATATGCTGTACGTCTATATGTCTGTATGTTTATCAGAAATGTCCTGATAAACCGCTGACCATATTTGTTTGGGTTTAAGGCCAACTCCGAGGAATTCATCCCGATTTTTGCCAACAACCCTCGGGAGCTGAAAGCCTTCCTGGAGCACATGATCAAGGTGGACCCCCTTTCCCCCCAGGGTGTATATGACACACTGCTGGAGCTCCGGCTGCAAGACTGGGCACACGAACAGGACCCTGAGGTCAGTCCAAGACATGCACACTGGCTATGTATCCTTGCTTACTAAATGTGTAATACAGTTTGCAGTAGACAGTGATATCGCGCCAGAAAATTAGAAGGCTTTGCACAAGTTTTGCTTAAAAAGGGACAAACCAATTGAACTTGTTTTGTCTCTAATGCGAATGTTTTGGCAGAGAAAAAGCGTCCTGCAGGGGGAAGCGGTGTCGCTGTTGAGGAGTGACAACACCGTGTTTGATAAGGCCCTGGTCCTCTGCCAGATGCACAACTTCAAAGAGGGTGTCCTCTACCTTTACGAGAAGGGCAAACTGTAAGTGAGCGAGACAGAGCAGCATCTGTTAACGTGATAAAGAATTATTACACGGCATAGAAACTTAGTAACACATAACATAGTAATCTCATTACACACTGCGTCCATGTGGTAGTGTGCCAGTAAGCCCCGCAAGCCAGTTTAGAGTATTATGTTAAATGAGATCAGTGTTGCTGTGTGTGCTTTATGAACGAATGTTAATGATAATGATTGAGAGTGATGATGATGAACATTCACACCGGTGCAAACTTTACTAGTGATGATGAATGATAGAGATTTGGCAAATCAATATAATTGTACTCGTATTTTTTTTATTAAGGCCAGTGATGCCCAGGCCAACTCATGAATGTGTGAGAGAGATTTTGTCTCTGTTTGTCAGGGCTCTCTCCACCTGTTGAGCTGATAAAATTTGTGTGCAGGTACCAGCAGATAATGCACTACCACATGCAGAATGAGGAGTACGGAAAGGTGGTGGAGGCCTGCAAGCGCTATGGCGACCAAGAGGGTTGCCTTTGGGAGCAGGCGCTGGGATACTTTGCCAGGAAAGAGGAGGACTGCAAGGCCTACATCAGCGAGGTCCTACATCACATTGACCACAACAACCTGATGCCTCCATTGCTTGGTGAGCTGGTGGACGTTTTATTTTCATACTTCGCCCGTGTGGATTTTTGAATCAAACATCACATTAGAATAGAACGTTCGCGTCTCTTAGCATAAGTAGGATGACGTTTTGAAAAGAAGCACAGCGTTACATCCGTGGGTTTTATGCGTTCTTAGTGGTGCAGACGCTGGCACACAACTCGACCGCCACTCTGTCCGTCATCAAGGACTACCTCATCAACAAGCTGCAGCGGGAGAGCCAGCAGATAGAGGACGATGAACGCAAAATCCGCCAGTACCGTGAGGAAACTGCTCACCTCCGCTCCGAGATCCAGGAGCTTAAAACGAGGTGGGTCACACGAAGGATGGGATTTACTTTTGGACAGCCAGGAAACATATTTGTCATTCCCAAGTCTGGTTTTCATTGATAAACGCCACCAGTTTCTTACTGCAATTCTGTCATCTTCATTTTGGTGACTTTTATTGCTGCTTCTGTCCGTTACCGCCACTGTAGCTCGGGGTGGGAGTGGTGGCTGGTGAGGGCTGCGAACAGCTTGTGCTGACGTGACCAAAAGAAGTCATAGACTGCCCAATACGTATTTAAAAATCTTTACCCCAATTTTTCCACACAGTGCCAAGATATTCCAGAAGACCAAATGCAACATGTGCAACAGCCCTTTGGAGCTGCCGTCAGTTCATTTCCTGTGCAGCCACTCCTTCCACCAACACTGCTTCGAGAGCTACGCCGAGAGTGAGGCTGAGTGCCCAACTTGCACTCCAGAGAACCGCAAGGTCATGGACATGCTGCGTGCCCAGGACCAGAAACGTGACCTGCATGACCACTTCAACAGACAGGTAACAGTGCTTGACCATTGACTAGAAGGAAGTCCAGTGTGTAGGATTTAGTGGCATCTAGCGGTGAAATTGCGGCTTGTAACCATTTGAATCCCGCTCGCCTCACCCTCCCCTTCCAAGCGCGTAAGAGAAACCTACGGTGGCCGCGAAACTTGTGACAAATGTGAACGGCCCCATCTAGAGCCAGTGATTGATTTTGTCCGTTCTGGGCTACTGTAGAAACATGGCGGCCTCCGAAGAATGCGGACCCACTCCCTCTGTAGATAAAAACAGTAATGAAAACACAACGATTCTTATACTATTACACACTAATGAAAACATACTTATATATAAATACTATATTCCATCTCTGCCAATAGCTCCTCCTAAATGTTACACACTGGACCTTTTAACCAAAAAGAATAGAAATTGTGTGTTCAATCATACACTTCCTTCCATTCGTTATGATTTTCCATAATCTAATAATCTGCTTTATTTATCTCCACGGGCGTAATTAGATTATTCTTTTCTTTTAGCAGTTGACTGCAGTGCACTGCACTTACCTAAACACCACACGAATTGTTTGAGTGAATGCAAGTTCTTGTGTCTTTTCTATGGTTTTTAGTTACGCAGCTCGAATGACGGTTTCTCTGTCGTGGCCGACTATTTCGGTCGAGGGGTGTTTAACAAACTGACTCTGGTCACCGACCCGCCTGGGAGCAAAACTGTTGGGAGTCTAGAAGTCAACCTGCAGAGAGACCTTCTCATCCACACCAAGAGAAACTGCTAGAAACCTCAGCTTGTGATTATGGTCTGAATCCTACCGGAGCAGGCACTTTGTGTTCGGCTTCCCATCAGCGCAGGCTTTGCTGCACGGGATGCCACTTGATTTAGCAGCAAATGCAGCTTGCCTGCTTTTAGTACCTGTGATGGACCGATTTGCATAATTGTGTTCTGAGTCTTGATTCACTGGGGACTGTATAAATGTACTTTAAAACCTGTAATACTGTGTCCTAAAACGTTGCTGAATTATACGGTGGAGAGTTTTGTTTTGGTGTGTTTGCTTGTACTCCTCCTGTAACCTTATCAGAAATAGCTCAACTGTCTGTCATTAATGAAATCCTTTAATGTCTGTCACTCGAATTTGAGGACTAAAATTTAGAATAAAGTCATTAAGTGCATTCTCTTGATGTAGCATTGGTGTTGCGGTTGGTCATCTGCCAGTGTAGCCCTCAAAACGATGCACACAACTTGTCATATGATGACATATGTTTGCATTGCTATATGATTATTATTGTATCAGATCAGTTTACATGACATATTTGTCAAAAATGACTTGCAGTATATGTATTCTGAGTGTTACTTGTGCTGGTACTACCCATCCTCTGCACACAAACCCCTTGTAAACCATCACTACTCTGTGACGCTCTCAGCTTCAAAACCATGCTGGTCCACGAACCTGAGGTTCCAACAGGCTTTGGGTGCTTGGACCCTGGAACACCTCCGTGCAGTTCGAGCTTTTCTTGTTGCTGTAATTGTGTAGCCTTGTTTCCTTCTGTATTTTGTTGGTAGATATAGAGCTTTGCAAAATAATTTGAGTCTCCTTTTATTCCTCTTACATGGAAAAGTCATATTGCTTCAAAATCGAATGTACGGTCAGGGTAACAGTTACCACCGTCCAGCATTTATGAACGATACATTCAGGTCACTCGAAATAAAAGTGAGTAAATGAACAAAACCGATTAATTCTAAGGAGGTATGTGGTTTGCTCAGACGTTACCTGGGAAGGTCGTCATTCAATTTACGCCCACTATCTGGACGTGGACCAATGGATGTAGCCAGAAGTCGTTGTTCGACGTCACTCACCCCACGTGGACCAATCACGGGGAAGTGCGTGGAGCGAGGTGGGCGGACTCTACAGTGGAGGATCAATGCTGGTTGTTGCACCAGGCGTCAAGACACTCATCGTTACCGGAGACAAGGGGGTCGTCCTTTCAAAACAAGAGCATAATAAACTCGTCGCTGGCGGTGCAAGAAATTACAGTTGGGCTGTAAGTGTAAAATGACATTACTGTTTTCATCCAAAACAGCAGGTAGTTAGATTAGTAGGTAAGAGGTTTGTACATTTGGCCCTGACTACTGCGTGTTTATCTATTGGGCTGCACTAATAAGTTAATAAAACCTTACTTTGAAAATGACATTCACAGCAATTTCAGAGTTTTAAATGCATTAGATCTTTATTTTCCATTTGGTATCGGGTCAAAAAGAACTGTTAGAGTCGGTCGCGATACCTGTCCCCCGTCTACGGTGTGTTTTCCACTTAAACGCTACCAGGAAGCCGAATGTTTGGTTGTTGTTAGCTTGACGTTAGCTTTTCCCCCCGCAGCGGCTTCAGTGGATCCAATGAGGTGACGCCGCGTTCCGGGCCCGACTGCTGAGAGCAAGCCGGTGATAAGGGGAACTAAAAACTACCAAGTGTGACAACAAAGAGTCTCTGAATTAAGGCCAAACCAGGAACGCTCATCTCACAACCCACCCGGAAGAGCACAGTCTGCTGGAAGCGCCTCCACAGTTGCGTTTGTGCCTGCTGAGGAAAGGTAAGTTCATGCCACAGCGGCGTTTCAGTCATGCTTGATGGTTGTCAGACAGTGAGCTAGCTAACAGCAGCGTTAGCTGTCAACTTATGTTATAGCGATGTCTTCCAGCTTCATAGTGCTAACGTTTTATTTGGAAAGGTTCAAAGACGGTCCCCATTCTCCAGTTGTGTTTGAATTGAACGGTTGATAATGGTTAACGTTAAACAATAATTGTTGTGTCTAACTTAGCTAACTAATATTTACCGAATAGACATCAGCAACTTATCCTGACTAGCCAGTTCATCCAAGTGATTCCCAGAAGCACGAAAGAAGATGGCATTTTTAATAATGAGGGTTTGACTTGTACATCCGTTTTGCATTCGTGCGTCACTGCCTCGGCGGAGCTAGAAGTTTCTATGCCGGTTGTTCTCTCCCTTATTCAGTTTGTTGATGCACTCAGGCTGAGTTTTCAGCTCTGGCTACAGTGTGCATTTTGGCACCGTTGGAAATGAACCACATAGCTTCCTCTGAGTGCAGAGTGGTTTCTTGCAGATATTAACGCCTTAGCCATCATCAAAGCCTGACAATGGTGGTTAATGCCACGTGTTTGGAAACTGTCTACACCTCTGTGGGTGGGATCAGGTGCATTAGAAGGCATGGCCACTACCTGGCAGTGGCACACTGATCCCGCGTCAGGTTAATCCCAGCCACAGTAGTTATGATGCACATATCCCTGTGTGTGTATGTAAGAGCAGGTTTGGCTTTTCGTCATCCTGTTTCTCTTGGGGGGGGGGGGGTTGCACCTGCTCTCCCCCTGCTCTCCCTGAATGATTGAAAGGACAGCAGCAGCACTGCTCAAAAATTGCATCCCTACAGTGCAGGTGGATGCACAAAGATGAGCAGGCGGTAAAAGCAGTTTACTATTGATGGTGCTGTGTGATGAGATTTTGACCCGCTATGGACAAGTAAGGGCCTGTGAAAATCCATATAGTTGTTTTAAATTGTTTTGGCACAAACGTTTCATTTGTTTATCTTTGCAGCTCATCATGGGGGGGAGGAAGCTGCCGCTGGTTGCTCTCTTCTGCCTTGTCCTGGCAACGTTGCCTTCTCACACAGGTAATGTGATCCATCAACATATGCAGACACCCCCCCCCCCCCCCAAATAGATAAGCTGGATCAATAATGCCACTCCGCTGTACCTCAGGATCTTTGGTGTTGCCTGTCTGCCTTACCAGCTTTATGTAACACTATTCCATTTGTGTTTGCAGGGGCTGTGGCTGTCATGTCCGTTGACCTGGGCAGTGAGTGGATGAAAATGGCGATAGTGAAACCAGGTGTTCCGATGGAGATTGTTCTCAACAAGTGAGTCTTGACCACGTCTGGACATTGGACTAAACCTAACAGAGGGGAAATGCCCTCACCAAGTTCTCCCTTTCCCTAAGAGCGTGCTTAATTAATGGACGACCTAAGCCCAAAAGCAAGTCAAATGAATACAGCATGAAATAACTTTCCAGAGTTGAACACCATTTCCGTTCTTGTTTTGTTTCTCTTCAGGGAGTCAAGGAGGAAAACGCCCACGGCCGTATGTCTCACGGAAAATGAGAGACTTTTTGGAGACAGTGCATTAGGAGTGGTATGACTTCTTCTCAAATGTCCTAAAATGAGTTTCATAGACTATCAGCTTAATCTGATGACTGCCAGTTGCACGGTCAGTGCACTACCTCCAACGTTCAAATGACCTCGCAATAACATGGCTCTTTTCCTTTTGCTTTTAATGGTCACATTTCAGTCTGTGAAGAACCCCAAAACTGTTTATAGACACCTCCAAAGCCTCCTGGGCAAAAAGTACGGCAACCTCCAGGTGGCGCTCTACCAGAAACGGTTCCCAGAGCACCACCTGCAGGAGGACCCCGTCAGAGGCACAGTTTACTTCAAAAACTCAGGGTGAGTCTCTTTTATTTGTTGTAACGATTGTAGTTGAGCCTTTAAAATATCTTTAAAATGTATCTTTTCATGTGACGACACTGAAGAAATGACACTCTGCTACAATGTAAAGTAGTGAGCGTACAGCTTGTGTAACAGTGTAAATTTGCAGTTCCCTCCAAATAACACACAGCCATTAATGTGTAAACCGCTGGCCACAAAAGTGAGTACACCCCTAAGTGAAAAGTTTGCGGCAGAGCGGGTCGTCCTCCAATCGGAAGGCCGGCGGTTCGATCCCGGCTCCCCCCGGCCCACATGTCCTCGAGCAAGATGCTGAACCCCAAATTGCTCCCGGGGGCTGTGCCTTCGGTGTGTGTGTGTGTGAATGGTTAGATTACTTGTACTGATGGGCAGTTAGCTCCTGCCAACAGTGTATGAATGTGTGTGTGACATGTGGTGTGAAAGCACTTTGAGTAGTCGGAAGACGATGAAGGCGCTATACGAGTACAGTCCATTTACCCTAAAATAGTTTGCATGTGATTCCCCTAACCTCACGAGTCAAAGGGGGGGTTGGTTTATCGTTTAGTCTCCACATAGAACATAGCATAATATGCTGTATCTGCCCCACAGTGTAGATGCTTATGATTTTTACCTCTGTAAATCCTTTTCTTTTTTCATTGCCGATCATCAAAGATCTGTACTAATAATAAATGGCTGAAGCTATCCTTAGGGGTACTTTAAGCAATTGTCATGGAAACCTCAGTACCAGAGAACTACCTGCAAAAGTGTTATCAATAGATTGTAGAAAGAAACACAGCACGATTCTAGACAGGGGCATCTAACGTGGCTTTCTGCTTATGTTTTTTTGTTTTTTTTTCTGCCAGAGAAACGCAGTACACACCTGAGATGCTCCTCGGGATGGTGCTCAATTATTCTTGTGGGCTGGCTCAGGACTTCGCAGGTCAGTTTGCTTGTGGCGGAAGATGCATCGTTGTATGACCTGTTGGAATATGTGCAGCACATTCATTTGTTTCTCTTAATCTCTCCGACTCCCAGAACAGCCAATCAAAGATGCAGTGATCACCGTGCCAGCCTTTTTCAACCAGGCAGAGCGCAGGGCAGTCCTGCAGGCTGCGCAGATGGCAGGGCTAAAGGTTCTTCAGCTCATCAACGACAACACAGCCGTGGCCTTGAACTATGGGGTCTTCAGGAGGAAGGATATCGACAACACCGCTAAGGTGCACATCCAGCATTACTCCCGAATGCACATGTTAAAAAAAAAAAATCTGTCTGGTGATAGTCTATATTTTATCATATTGTCAACAAACCCCACGTGCCGACCCAGGCTAACATTGAATGCATCCTTCTGACTGGTATTGTGTGTGTGTGTGTGTGTGAAAGTCAGATATATCTTCTTCCTCTGTGCCAGAGAGCTCCATTGTTGTCCAAAAAAACTATTAGAAACATGTTCTTCCTTACCATGACTCCCACATACACCATCCTGCTGCCCCAAACACTCACTAGAGCACCATATGCGGACTAATGCCCCTCCTGAAGATAGTCCCCTTCAAATGCACATTTTTCTCCTGTTTAAGTAATTTTTCTAAAACTACAGCCTTTTTAAAACTGAAACTGTATATCTGTGAGCTGGTTTGGTGTTTCCAAGGGATTTGTGGACAATATCAAAAGCTTCATCCTTAAATGTATTTTACCATTTACTAAACGAGTACTTGATCTTATTTAGTACTTGACGAGTCTTATATTTGATGTTGTTTGGACTGTTAAAAGCAGCTTTAAATTTAGATTATGTTGACATGAGTGTACCTTGTGTTGGAGAACAATTCAACTGATGAACTACAAATTGCTGAAAGTCTGGTCTTGTCCCCTTTCAGAATGTGATGTTCTATGATATGGGCTCGGGCAGCACAACAGCCACCATCGTCTCCTATCAGACCGTCAAAACCAAGGAGTCTGGCACCCAGCCCCAGTTACAGATCAGAGGTGTCGGGTGAGTCCACTGAGGCTGCTTCTATCAGCAAAGTGTTGATTCTGACTAAAGGACCAGCGAGACCAGCCTCTCACTATCAGACCTCTCAAAGGGGTTAATATTTAAAATAATAATATGTGCACTGTTACAAGCTGTTTCATTCTGGACATTCTATATTAAGTCTTAAGATTTTAGTCTGAGCTGTGCACATATCATAATTTTCTCTGAAGACTGGGAGTTATACCTCACATACTCTACCATAATAAGACTCGAGATGTTTTTGTAGATTTTCTTTTTTTTTTTTCTGTCTTGGCCCTCCTCATCCTGTCTGAAACTCAGAAAACAGGAAGACGCATGCAGAAAAGAGACCACACACTCAACATGCCGAGTTATCGATCTCCAACTGAAGTGCAGCCAGATGGCTGACATCAGAAGGAGCCTAGCTTTTTCTGTCGCCAGAGCACAAAAGTACAGATAGTCTGTGGGGGGGCTAAAAGAATGGAAATTAACACCTGATCAGGTCTACCTGATTTGAAATGTTGCATATATAATTGATTGATCTAATTAACAGTAAACTCTCATTGAGTTTAGAGATTGAATACTCACAAAGTTGTTTCATGATATCCTGAGCTGCAGTGACAGAATATGAGTGTAAAAACATCTACACTATCCACTATTTATTACTCGGAGCTATACAGTAAAATCACTTTTTTTATTTTAATAGTTTTATCTATATATTATTTTTGGCCCAGTCAGCATCCTGTAGAATGAGGACTTATTTTTTTGAGTGTGCGGACTGGCCAAGCGGCAGGGTTGACACGTTTTGACCTGAACTGAACCTGCGCTGGAGCGGGTTAGCTGTGCACCACAGGTTACTATGGTGATCTACCCCGGGTAGGGTGAACCGGCCGTGTAATCAGACCGGTAAGCCCGAGTTAGGCCCAAAGATCGCTGGCTCACCTATTAATCGCTCTTTAATAATCAAATAATTATCAGTCTCTAATGGTGGAACCTGGATAGGTGGGAGCTTTAATGGCTCATCCAGCTTTGATATCCACAGAGAAGGAATTCAACATGCTTCACGTAGGTGTTTGTTTATCCTGAAGTGTCTTTGAGGATAAAAGATGGTAAATGCTTTCTGCTTTTTCATTGTCGGCCGAGTTTTAAATCCCCCAAAACACCATTTTCAAAGTGTAATTCAGTCCTCCAGCTACGGCGTGCTTCTCTTGTCCTGGCTGTAGGTTTGACCGTGGGTTGGGGGGCTTTGAGATGGACCTGCGACTCCGGGACCACCTGGCCAAACTGTTCAACGAGCAGAAAAAGAGCAAGAAAGATGTAAGGGAGAACCAGCGGGCCATGGCCAAGCTCCTCAAAGAGGCTCAGAGGCTCAAGACGGTCCTTAGTGCAAATGTGGACTTCATGGCCCAGGTGAGTCCAGGAACGTGAACCTGCAACTAGAAATGGGACGATATGAACGTCTCATGTCCCGATCATCCCCGCTGAAAAAATAATTGTGATTCACGATTTTATCCCAATTATCATCAAAATAAGCTTCAATCTCTTACAATTCTAAATAATTTGGTCCCCCTGCATGAATAAGGGAGGAATAAATAATTTAAAATAGCAACATTGTGTAAGTCTGTTCTTTCTTACATGATAATTCCTGTATTTTTGAATAGGCTTTATTTTTCACCTCTCCATAATGTCAAATGGTATAGACAACAATTTCCTCAGTGTATATAATTAACCTGTGACTGAAAAAATACAGGAATTATCCTCTTCACGACAAAAATAAACATTTGGAAGCCGTGTTGTTGCAGTGGCAACAAATGTGCAATGTTGGTTTTGTTTTTCAGGTGGAAGGTTTGATGGATGACATTGACTTCAAAGCCAAGGTGAGCAGGACTGAGTTTGAGGAGCTGTGTGCCGATCTGTTCGAAAGAGTGCCTCGCCCGGTGCAGGATGCCCTCACAGCCGCAGAAATGAAGCTGGTCAGTATTCTCATTGCACAACTCTACAAGGCGTATCAAGTGCAGCTTGGTTGTTCTCCCACATGACAGGATAAGAAACTTTGATGATCCCTGCGGGGGGATTTGGCTGTAGGTCGCTGCAGACGTAGGATATAGAATAAGAAAGTCGTATATACAACTCCTATTTACTTATGGCTTACTGAAGGAAGGGCTTGGGTAGGCAGTAGATATTTTGCCTTTTTTCCTTTTGTCTTGGCTCTATAATTCCAGAAGATAGGACCACCTACAGTCGTAATGTAATATGCTGCCATTACTTAATTTGCATTATTTAATCTTTATTACTGAGGTTGCGGCAAACATTGGCTTTTTGACTACCTCTGCCGATGAATGTCAAACTGTTTATTTTAATACAAATACATAGTTCAACTTAATACATCTTACAACCAGCAGAAATGCAAAACTCGTTATGCCAAAACTTGTTGAGGTCATTTGCCATCTTAAGACGTGGACTGATAGTGACTGATTTAATAGAGCGAAAACATTTGATATTTTTGAAATAAAGACCAGTGAGTATAAAGTAATGGATGTTTGTATTACTGACGTGATTCTGAGGTCTTCTATTTCTGCCAACAGGATGAAATTGAGCAGGTGATTTTAGTAGGTGGCTCCACGCGTGTCCCCAAGGTTCAGGAAGTGCTGCTCAAAGCTGTGGGGAAGTAGGTGTCCACCTCTGAGATGTTGCTCTCCTTTGGATAACTTTCACTTTCAAAACTGAACTACGTTGTGCTTTGATTCCACATTGTGTCCACACTGACTTGCTGAGAGAAAACTGACTTTGAAGTTCAGCAGGTTTGGTTGGTTTTGAGAATACCCGCAGTTGTAATGGTGCGTTTTTCCCGTGCAGAGAGGAGCTGGGGAAGAACATCAACGCAGACGAGGCAGCAGCCATGGGTGCCGTGTACCAGGCTGCTGCCCTCAGCAAGGCCTTCAAGGTCAAACCGTTCCTGGTCCGAGACGCGGCCGTCTTCCCCATTCAGGTCAGTGCAGGTCATTCTCGACCTCATGCTGCTGGAGACGAGTTCAAATAACATTGGAGTTCAGAAATTCAGTGGTGGAATTTTTTTTGAACTGCTTTGTTGATATAATATTAGTCCTTGGTGGGGGAAAACTGGTGGTCATCTGTATTTCAGCACTCTGCTAAGGAGCTGATGGGTGTCCAAAATGGCTATGTAGCGCTTTTCACTGAGTGTCCCTCATTGGTACACTGTTGCACTAAAATGAAAATGGGATGTCATGCATTGTTCACTGTTGCCAAGCTATGTCAACACTAACCACGTCATTTCATCCCGTCAGGTGGAGTTCACCCGTGAGACGGAGGAAGAGGGCATCAAAACCCTGAAACACAATAAACGTATCCTCTTCCAGAGGATGGCGCCCTACCCCCAGCGCAAGGTCATTACGTTCAACCGCTTCAACGACGACTTTGCTTTCGACATCAACTACGGCGACCTCAGCTTCCTGAGTCAGGAGGACATCAGGTTGGATAGCTGCTTGCTTTAGCGTGTTTTCCTTCCTGGAGCTCTGGAAAAAGTTTGTGTGCACAGAAATTGAATCACGTACGCAGTGTTTAGGCCTGTCACGATAACTACTCTGTTTGGGCACGATGCACGATGTCCCAGAAATGTAATTGCGATAAATGATATCGTCATTTAAAGACCATTTTATGCCACTGTTATAATGATAAGCATAATAATGCAAGTACATCCCTTTTTAATTAACTTAAAAGGATTAAAACTATTCTGACAAAAATATCAAAACGTCCTAATTCAAACACCAAAACAATAAATAAAATGGACTCTCAGACTCCGTTAATAAAAATTGCACTTAAATGAATATAAACATTTAGCACAGGGGTAGGCTATGGTGTCACTGATTCCTGAACAGGCAGTTAGGGGTGTCCCCGAGGATTTACACATTCGAATCAGAGTTGTCGAATCTTTCTATAGGTGCATCATGTATGTGTGTGTGTGACTGGGTTGGGTCTCCAATCTAGCTTGCTTTGAGCTAGTTTTGGCGCAGCTCCGGTACTTCTACGAGATGAACTGCCGTCGTCAGTCTGATACTGCGGGTGGATCTAGAAAAAAGACGAACATATTTTGAGTCCCAGCATATGATGCCGCTATTCGTAAATGAAACGCGCCATGATGTATGAAAGAGTGGACCATTACCCGTTTTACATGTTTGTTGTTGAGTGGTAGGACATGAGCTGTTGGCATAACTTGCATTTGACTTTTTTTTTTTTTTGTATCATCTTTTACCATTTCAAAGTGCCTCCGCACTTTAGATTTTCTTATTCCAGACATGGTAAAGTAGTCCCTGCCGCGGCCGCCAAGATGCTCCTGGTCTGTAACAGATCAGGGAAAGTGAAACTTAAATCTGTCACGGGGCGGTCACATATTTATTTATTTATTTTTTTTTTTTTACAGCATTATCATAATTAAAGGCTGTATATAACTGTACAAAACCAGTAGTTCTGTGTGAAATTAGATATTAAGCACCCCCGTATCTCCAAAATGATCCTCGTTTCACAACCCCGGCGAAGATTCGAAGGCTGTGAGCTCGGTGGTCGAATCCGGCTCCGCATATCGATGCATCGAGTCTCCGGCTATCCGGGGTCAGCCCTACAGGCGATGTATAGTAACGGTAGGCAAAACCCTGCTGTTTGTTCTAGCACCACGTTTCCTGAAATGTTGGTGACATTCTTGTATGTAAATGCATGTAAAGAACAATGGGCAATATCGAGGTCACCAAAAATGACTGAGGTCCTGTCCATGTCCGATAAGTCGATATCATGACAGGCGACCATGACGTATCGTCTGATATATATGATAAGTCTACTTAATTATTGTGACAGGCCTAGCAGTCTTAGTGACAATTCAAGTCTGATAGTAATAAAAGGCCAACTAGGAGACACCAAAGTGCCCAGGAAACTTGCATGATGGCATTTGACTTGACTTTGACGGCTTTCAGAGAAGATGAAATGTGCGATCCCTGCCATGGTTTTTGCTTTGACAGGTCACTGTATTCCCTCATTATCTGAAAGTAAGCCCAGTTCTCCTCTCCCCTCGCCACTGGTCGTGTTTTGCAGTGTGTTTGGCTCTCTGAACCTGACCACCGTCAAACTGTCTGGAGTAGGCAGCAGCTTTCAGAAGCATGCCGATGCAGAGTCAAAAGGCATCAAAGCCCATTTCAACATGGATGAAAGTGGAGTGCTCCTGCTGGATCGGGTCAGTTACGCTTTCCGACCGACCATTCATACAATCAAACCAGTAACCGGTAGCTTCTTTTTTTGTTGTAAGGACCCAGTGTTTGTGAGTGGTTTTACCTTCTGTTATGTCAGGTTTATTGGGTTGGACTGCTGTCTCTCCTGGTTGCCATGGTAGTCTGTGAAATCCAAGAGGCTTATTAAGCTTACAGAAATCCAAGCCAAAAACACTTGACTCCAAGAAAATGTGCTTAACTCAAAAAGGAGATTTAATAAAAAAAGAAAAACAAACATCTGAGGATTCAAGCCTGCCTAATCCCATAATAACCTGCACAACTTCCACATTTACAATGCATCTTTTTTTTTTTTTTTTTATAAATGTTTTGGCTGAACCTGAATAAGCTCTGGCAGCCTGTGTCAGTATATTCATCACATACTTGCAGAAACTAATGATTGGAAAAGAAGCGTCAGGCTGTAGCTCAAATATTAAGGAGGGAGATATTTCAAATCGCCTTAGTTTTATTGATTTACTTGAAAAACACAGAATCTAAACATTTGTTGCAATATAAATGAACATTCCATTGTTGTCATTTTCATCCACAGGTGGAGTCTGTCTTTGAAACTGTTGTGGAGGAGAAAGAAGAGGAATCAACGTTAACTAGTAGGTTTTGCAAACATATATTTTTCTCACCCTGAACTTGGCGTTGCCTTGTCTGTGTGGTATTTTGGTGTCCAGTGCACGGTGGGAGGAGAGGGACCCATTTTGTCATTTGTCATCATTTTTGTGGGCGGGCGGGGGGGGCTGTTTTGCCTTTGCCTTTTATTCGATAGTGCAGCCGAACAAAGGGGGCGAGAGAGAGACACGCTGCAAAGGGCTGGTCTGATGCCCGCTGCTGCAGTAAGGACTCAGCCGTGTCACATGAGCTACCAGGGCGCCCCAGAACTTGGGTCTTAGATGTGGTTCTGAGAAATCTATTCTCAGTGCACGTGTTCAACAAGAGCAAACTGAATACTTGCAGCAAATGCTGAGCAGTTAGCGCATTAATGCTTTGACTTTATTGCGTTTAAATCACCATTTCTAAAACAAAACTGTATATAATAATGTGAGGAATGCGGGTAAAGCATAGGCTGTATAAAAGAAGGGGACGTAGGCACCGTGACGACACCCATTGGTTTGTGGACTAACGTTCTGAAGCGTATTTTGGAGCCAGACGTGACCATATTTGGACGAGAGGGTGGAGCTAGCTAGCTTGGTTAGCAAGGTGCATCTGTAATTGAAATTCTCGTTAACTGTGATATTAATTGGGATGCAAATTTTTTTGGGGGAAAACAGGCTTAGAAAAATGCTTAACGAGGTAATAAATCACGTGAGAAGTAGGGTCATTTTCTCAGACTTCTATACAATGGGACTTCTTTTTGCGACCAGTGGAGTCGCCCCCTGCTGGCCTTTTAGAAAGAATGCAGGGTTCCTTTCCGCATTGGCTCCACTTTTCAGACCTGGAGGTTGCTGTTTGGGGCAAAGCAGTCTGCATTTGTCTCTAAATGAATGAGTGATTCTTACAGTGTCTGTTGTCTGGAGCTGCTTTATACTGCATGAAAAGCTTCTCCTTCAGTTCAGTAAATCCTGCAGCCGGACACATGCTGACGAATCAGCGGCCTCTGATTTGAAACGTGCCACGCCAGAGAGCAGGCCCGTTAGACCCTGACCCTCCACTGTGTTTGCTTTGGTTAAATCACCTGGCTGCTACAAAATAACAACATACGCCTCTACACGTATCAGTCCGGTCCTTTTTTTTTTTTAAGTAGTATTAAATGCCCTCTGATCCACTATGATTCTATTATTCAAGATAGAGGAACGGTACTATTAATTGGTCAGGGGCAATTCTTTGAGATGGTTGATTGCTGCTTTGTACCAGCTTTCAGAACAAGAAGTACAGGATGTTCAATCTCTGAACCCATTGGCTTTCGTCCAACAACGATTTAGCCTCCGGGGGCAATGGCCAATGTTTCGGGGCTTCCGGTGTAGCCAGCGTATATCTGGACAACGGATATCTGGTCCAAGACTTCCTCTTCTGCGCGCCAGTCATTGTTTACGGTCTGATTTAGCAGTCTTGGAACCCATTGGAAAGTCTTGAGTAGTCTTGGACGACTTGAATCCAGATTCATATAAAAAGCAAATCTCTAGGCTTCCAAGATGGATAACAAAGCTAAATCGTCATCAGACGAGAGCTGATGGGTTCTGAGATTACATTTATGCCAGTGTGTTCCACCCCTTCTGCTCTCCACACGGACTGTTTACCCGCATGCAACCAAAGCCCTCTCAAAAGTGATTGGTCAATACTACAAACGGGGAACCAGAACACATCCGATACCAAAATCTTGTCCCTTGCCTACAGAGATTACTGCATGTTTAACAAGTAATGTCTTCTTACTGATTCATGCAATACTACCACCTGCATTATACTGTATAGGACTCTTCATGACAAAACTGAGCCAACGCTTTGCTGTCTTTCAGAACTGGGTAACACAATTTCCACCTTGTTTGGAGGAGCATCGTCAGAACCCGCCCCAAATGTAACCGAACCTGTCCAGGTACTTGCAGCTTCTGTACAGGGCACAGTGCCCCAATCAGTTGATCATGGATAATCATACGGATATGTTTATAATGAAAATACAGTAAGGCCTTTTCTAAACTCTAGATTTGGGATACACTGCTGTACCTCCATGCCTTTAGCTGTTTTGTAATGGTTTCACACCAAGTGGATGGAAAAAGTTTTTGGGCTGGATTGCTCGCGCCTGTCTGGCCTGAGATTGTATCTGGAATTGTTTCCCTGATTTCTCAACTCCAGGACGAGGAGGAAGTGCCTCCAGAGTCTGGAAAGGACGGCAAGGGCGAGGACAGTAAGGACGAGGCTGAGAAGGACGAGGTAGCCAAGGAGAAGCAGGATAATTCGGACAAAAGTACGGGTGAAGAGAAAAGTCAGGAGAAGACAGAGGAGGCAGGCAGCAAGACTGATGCCACGGTAAGATCTGTCACACTGAGGGACACTTTGAGGTCCATTCAGTCTGTCTGTGGAACGGTTAAAAATTTTGCATGGCACTTTGTGAAAATCTGTATCCGAGAGAGACTAGCCTAACTTGGTATTGAAAGCAACCAAATGTCTTCTGGTAAAGGAGGAAAAGGACGGAGAGAAATCTGGAAATGTCGAAGCAGAGAAGGATGCGGAAAAGAAGGCAAAGCCTCAGAAAAAGAGCAAGATCTCAGAAGACATCACAGTGGAACTCATCATCAATGACATCCTCAACCCCACTGCAGATGATGTCACTTCCTCTAAGAAGATGTAAAGCCGCAATTTCCATTCTTTTCAGCACTCGTGATATGTGATTCTCAGTTTTATCTCAGACAAGTCTTTGTATCTTTTCAGGTTGCAGGATTTGACAGACCGAGACCTGGCCAAACAGGAGAGGGAAAAGACACTTAACAATCTGGAAGCTTTTATCTTTGAGACACAGGTGAGCAACAGAAGCTTCCTGAATTCTGTTTATTTTTTCAGTTTGATCTGCCCTTTTAGCCGCTTAAAAGGGAACGCAAGCCCAAATGAATCCTAGATGTCCAATGATTTAATGTAAAGATGCAATCTGTGTAGTCATAAAGTAGGCTCAAAGTGCGAAAAGAGGATGTAATATACCTGCGACATGGCACCGCATCACCTGTGGCTCCACCCAAAACGTCCGCGCTTTCTCCAGGACAAACTGTACCAGGACGATTACCAGCTGGTGGTGTCGGAGGAGGAGAAGGAGCAGATCTCTGCCAAGCTGAGCGAGGCGTCGGATTGGATGGACGAGGATGGCTACACGGCCACCACCAAGCAGCTGAGGGAGAAGCTGTCTCAGCTGAAGAGCCTGTGCAAGGATATGTTTTTCAGGGTGGAGGAGCGACGCAAGTTGCCGGACCGCCTGGCCGCCCTAGACGGCATGCTAAACACCTCCAGCTTCTTCTTGAGGTGAGTGTTGAGGGGAAGGTGTGAGGCTTTCGTGGGCGGTCAGTTGTTTTTGTATTGACTTTGTTTTGTTTTTGTTTCAAAGGAGTGCCCGACTGATTCCAGAGGATGACCAAATCTTCACAGAAGTTGAGCTGAATACGTTAGAAAAAGTGATCAACGAAACAGCGGTAGGTGGTCAATGTCACGCTGTCATCGCACTACTGTGGATGTTTGTGGCCTTATTCATTTAGTTTCCTTAAAGGGGTACTCCACCGATTTTAGTATTGCTGTTCAATAAAATTGGGGAACCTGCAAAAGACAGATTAAAAATGGAATGGTCGAAATTGAAGCAGCAGAGGCTGAGAGAGCCCTAGTTATGGGTCAAATTCCATAATCCAGCTCAATGGTGACTTTCCTTTGATCCTCCTCGCTCAAGCTCAGATAACCCTGATGTCATCACTGACATCAGAGTAACGTTCTCAGACTTTAGAAAGGTCCTTCCAGAGTTTTCACAACTGTTGTAAAATCGTTTCTGTCTGTTCCAGACGTGGAAGAACGAGACGGTAGCAGAGCAGGAGAAACGCTCTCCAATGGAGCGCCCTGTCCTATTGTCTAAAGACATCGAGTCCAAACTAGCTCTGCTGGATCGAGAGGTCAACTACTTGCTCAACAAAGCCAAGTTTGCCAAGCCGAAGACTAAAGCCAAAGCCAAGAACAGCACCAGCTCTGACAAAAGCGGCAAGGCCAACAGCACGGCCGAGGAGAAAGTCATCCCTCCCACAGAGGAGAGCACGGACACAAAGAGTGGTGGGTCAGACACCAGAACTCCACATGTTGCTATTATTGTTCCCTTATGGTAAATGGACTGCTCTTTATATTAGCGCCTTTCTAGTCTTCCGACCACTCAAAGCACTTTACTCGTTCACTCACCAAAGGCACAGCCTTCGGGAGCAATTTGGGGTTTAGTATCTTGCCCAAGGACACTATGACATGTGGGCCGGGGGGAGCCGAGGATCAACACCCCCCCCCCCCCCCCCCCCCCCCCCCCCCCCCCCCCACCCCCCCCCTCCCCCTCTTTACACATACAGTCATACTTAAGAATCGACCTCCATAAGAACGGTTTGATTTGCTTTATATA
>CM022491.1:20671347-20698238 GCA_011952105.1 Coreoperca whiteheadi | reverse complement strand
ACCAACAAACGGGGGGGGGGGTGGGTATTTTAAAAAAAGGGGGTCCACCCCGGTCCGCAAGTTTTCCCCCCCCCCCCCCCCCCCCCTTCTTACAGCTACGGCCTTTTCAAATGCAAATGTCAAAGCGATTCAGCCTCTGCTAACAGGCTTTACCATAGCAACCGCTTCTGGTGTGTGCCGTTATTAAAGCAAGTAAACATGGACCTGAGTTACTCAGCACTTGTAGCCGTGGACTGGAAGAGGACCGTACTCGCTACAGAGCGTAGGCTTTCCTGCACCAATGAACCGAGTTGATGTTCTCCCACATGCACGCTATTAATGTTTTCTTTCTCTGTCCTCATTTCCAGGAGCAACGGAGAAGGCCCAGCCTGAAAACCACATAGAGGATGAATTATAACAGCTGGAACTGGGAAACAAATCACTATATTTATTGACAGTGTATAAATGTTCAAGTTCCTTCCTTCACTCTGTTTTTTTGTTTTGTTTTTGTCTTTTGACCCCGATTATTGAACTGCTGGAAGCTGATTGGATAAGGATTGGAGACCACTCATCTTGTTGCCCCCCCCCCCCTTCTGTTGCTGTTCTGTCTTTCATGGATTCTGTAAGCCACACCATGAGGACACAGGTCAATGAAGATAACGCCCAAGACTGCGTCTGTGCTGCGATAGATGCAGGTCCAGACAAAATACCTTCTCACGTGCAACAGATGATCACATCGATGGTCCTACAGAGGGAGATGGAAGCAGTGCTTGGCCGTATTGACGTAACTATATGGACATTTGACAAGGCTGTGCTGTTATGCTCTGGTTTGTCCTTTTGTGAACATTTCATTTCCTGCTTTGTCCTCGGCACTGTATCCTTAACCATGGTGCGTTGCTATGAGGTTAGTATTTGTCCCAACACCTGCACCTTCTACTGACTTTTCATGGCCACTGAGTGAGTGCACTACTGAAAAGTGTTGGCCACGGTGGGGGAGGGCTGGTTTAGGGTTCTTTGGAGGATCCTCCATGCATTTGATTTATTTTTTTTTCCCCTTTTGGTCCAATACAGAATTCCTTTGGCCATTTCATTTGTAGGTGTCTTTGCAGAAAACGTCAAAGTCGTGGAAGCAAATCACATATACATAGTGTGTTTAAAACTATACTGGAAGTAAAGTCAGTTTATTTCAATGGAAAGAATCATTCATCTGTATTGTAACTATAAATCTGTCCTCGTAACTATTTATGGGGCGGCATGGTACAATATGGCAAGTCCTACTACAATTACTGAACGGGCTTTTAGAAGAGCTGTGGGCCATTTAACGGGGAGAACTGCAGAAAACAAAGTCAGGAGTGGGAGATGAATACTGTTGTTTCTAAACTGTTAATAAAAATCCTTTTTTTTTTTTGTTTTTAATCTGTCATTTTGTTTATGTATTAACACAATTACTTGTTCTCACCTTGGGGTTGGTGCTTTGAAGCAGACCACCCAGGGTCGAGCGTTTTGTGCCAACACACGTCCATCCTGTCCTTCTTGCCCAAGGTGCTGCTCTTCTTTAGAGGTGCCTGACCCCTGTCCTCGCTTTCAACAGGGCCAACCGAGTGCTTAAATGACCCTGTTGGTTATTAGGCTATTACTGCTTCGCTTCGTTTGTAATTGGCGGTTTCCCTGTGGCTGACTTCGCGAGGAACGGCGTCTATGAAGTAAATATACTTTGCACACACTGAAATGTGTCCCATCGCCATCGATCACAAATCAAGCTATTTCATATCCTCCCACTGTTGTCCAAACAGTTGAAGTTCTTCTGGGTTTTTTTTTTTTTTTTTCTATTATGCATCCTCAATTTTCCCCAACATTTGTAATAAATGCTAGCAGGGGGTTTGTACCACAAACACTGGCATGGAATATTTTCGTGGGAGCAAATTTGGCACTAAATTGCAAAGTCGCTGACGCGGAAAAGTTTTCTCCTCTAAGTTTAAAAAAAAAAAAAAATCCTGATCTTTGTTGTTTTTCTACTTTTTCATATCTGTACCTTCATATCTAAAATATGGAAACATAATTCGTAAAGTTGCTACGTTTAGAGAATCCCTTTTGCCAATGAATTGATTTCTCCTGCTAATCTAAAAACTCCAAGCAAAAACTCCGGTTGCTTTGAGTTGGATTCTGCAGTTGATCTGTTCTCCCAGGTTTACAAGTGAAACGTCAATGTACTGCTGCCTGTGTCAAACTGAGGTAAACTCTGAAACAAACTCAAAATCTTCACCTAAGATGAACAAATCAAATCTGACCACATTATTATTATTATTATGATATATAATATGTATTACCATACATGACATTATTAGATTGTTGATACTGATGCAACAATGTGTAAGTTGAAGTGGAGCTGGTTTTAACTACTTTATATACTGTTTGCTAGTTTAGTTCCCAAGCTAGGGGTTGGGCCCCTTCAAAGGGTCACAAGATGACTCTGAGAGGTCATGAGATGTCTAATGGCAGAGGCAAGACAGGAAAAACAATGTTCTGATATAAGAATCTGCTTTCATTTTTTTTGTACCTTTCTCTAATCTTTGAGGGGTTTTGTAGTTTTAGTTTTACCTGTTTGGGCCTTAAACAGTGATTTTGATGAAACCACGTGAAAAGTTTACACCTATTTGATTGGAACTGTTATCAGCTCATAGACATCCGTCTTTTGTAAAGGCTTACAAGCCAAACCTGTTGGGAACAGTGGTTTAATCTTTAACAATGCATTGTCTTTCATAAGCTTATAATGTTTTCATAAAAAAAAAATCTCAATCTGAAAAGCAACCAGTACCTGTAGCTATCAAATAATTGTAGTGGAGTACAATATTTCCTTTTGAAACGTAGGAGCATACGTAGAATATAAAAAATGCGGTTTCTCTGCATTGAAGGAATTAAAGGAACTCTTACCCAAACGACTGTAAATAAAAAGTACGAAACATGGAGACAAAATAATATACTTTTATTAAAAATACCAGCGTCAGAGTACAGTATTGTCGCTGCATACATCCGTTTTGTGACATCTTCTAAAATGACTGTTAGAAACACCCTAAAAATGTCCCAAAAATAATAACCATTATGCATTTTATTAGAAATAGAAATACAATAACCTTGGAACCCTTAATAGATATTAAAGTATTTTCAAAAACCCTGAACGTACCTAATAGTAAGTGTGAGACTCTTCATGTCCTGTCCACTCATGTTCTTCTTCCAGGCTCAATTATATCACTTAAGGTTGAATTTAAAAGATTAGAAGGTACAACTTTCTGGTTCCCTCTCTTATGCTTCAAGGAACCTGTGTTGTATAAAATACTACCAACAATTAATGCGGAAGTCGGACAACTCTCACTCATTTATCACCATGCTCCCATGGTATTGTAAACCATACTGTATAACCGAACGAGTGAAAGCTGTCCTTAACCCCTGTCACTCTTGCGGGTACAGAATTGTCTTGCTGAAGCTAATATTGGAGTTGTACATGTGGTAAACAATGAAAGCCACCAGAGCAAGACCGATAGCGCCAACGATGCCTGCCGCGACTGAAACAGCCAGCACAGTACTGTTCGTATGAGTCTGCTTAGCACCTGGCAAGAAAAGAGACACCAAGGATTAGCCCATATATACAGCAATGTACAGTTTCTATACGGATGAGCATTAAATGGAAACTGTACAACGTATTTGTTTACAACATTTATGTATTTAACGGTCAAGCCAGTTGGCTTTCCCTGATTATGCACACGTGATTGTCATGCTGAGGGGTCACAGTTAAAGATCCTTCTATCCATTCATTTATGGCAGTTTATCCGGGTTTTGGTCGGCAGTTAGATCCGGGTGCTCTATGCTCTCCAGCCGTGACAGGAATCCATCCAGTAGATATTCTGATCAGACGACCTGCCACAACTGGCTCCTTTTACCCCCTGCGTTGACTATCCGAAACAGAAAAAAAATGAGCCATGTGTAAAACACAATATAGCATTACACCTAACCTTGAATCTAGATAAATTGGTTTTGCGTGGCGGATTTTAATCTTGCTTTATTTCCGCATCATCTGTTATGCACTAATGTGCCTTTATGCATACAACGCTGTGAATGCCTTTCCAGAAAGACTATCTGAAGGTTATCGCTGCTATCCCCATATGTGCAATTCGTCGCATCTTGCCACTGGCGGTACTGCAACAAAAAAAAAATTGGGTTCGGCATTTTCCCCATAGTCGACCATTATAAACAAGATGTCTCGAACTGACAACAAGGTCAATTATTACACTTTGTCTAATTCATTTTTAAACCAGAATGGTTCTATGTTTGGAAAACGAGAAGCCTGAAGCAATGTAAATTCTATGGGGCGAGCGGGAACGGGCTGGCAGGGCCAGCGCGAGAAACACTAATGAGCGTGTGCAGTGGGCCGCACAACATAGAAGCAAACCTGGAAGCTAGAAAACTTTTTTGACTCATGCGCATTGAGCTATTTTCATTCAGATGACGCCATCTTGGAGTCCGGTATCCAGTTCTTATGATGCGTCCATGATCTCGCCCTCTCTCCATCACAGCAGGCTTTCACCCCACCTTTAAGTGTGTCCATTTAGAACAGGTGTACGTGATTTTAGGTACTGATCGGATGACACTTTGTACACTGTAGTTAGTTTGAAGCATACCCTTCAACCGGCAATAACTGCTTTTTTTGTTCACTTGTGGGCACTGGAAGTATGATATTGACATATCATCATCACCTTTCAAGTTGAGATGGTGAACTTGTTAGCAAACCTATTTACACATCCAGCAGTTACAGAGCAACGTTAATATTTATTTGGAGTCGTGTTTCTGGCCGAGTTTGCATGTCCTCCCGGTGTTACCGTTGGTTCTCCGGCTTCCTCCCACTGTCCAGAGACATGCATGTGTAGGATAATTGACAAGTCTAAATTGCCCCTAGTGAATGAATGTGAGAGTGAATGGTTGTCTGTCTATGTGTCGGCCCTGCGACGAGTTGGCCACTGTCCAGGGTGTACCCCGCCTAAGGCCCATAGTCACTGGGATAGGCTCCAGTCACCCGCGACCCCCAACGGGAACAAGCGGTAGAAAATGACTGAGTGAGTGTGTGTTTCTGGCCACCTGATGAATCTATAGTCTGGTCCATAAATATTGGGACATCGACACAATTCTAATCATTTTGGCTCTGTACAGCACCACGATGGGTCTGAAATGAAACTAGACTTTTACCTTTAATTTGAGGGTATTTGCATCCAAATCAGGTGAACGGTGTAGGAATTACAACAGTTTGTATATGTGCCTCCCACTTTTTAAAGGGTCCAAAAGTAATGGGACAGATTAACAATCATAAATCAAACTTTCACTTTTTAATACTTGGTTGCAAATCCTTTGCAGTCAATTACAGCCAGAAGTCTGGAAAGCATAGACATCACCAGGCGCTGGATTTCATCCCTGGTGATGCTCTGCCAGGCCTCTACTGCAACGGTCTTCAGTTCCTGCTTATTCTTGGAGCATTTTCCCTTCAGTCTTGTCTTCAGCAAGTGAAATACATGCCCAATCGGATTCAGGTCAGGTGATTGACTTGGCCATTGCATAACATTCCACTTCTTTCCCTTAAAAAACTCTTTGGTTGCTTTCGCAGTATGCTTCGGGTCACTGTCCCTCTGCACTGTGAAGCGCCGTCCAATGAGTTCTGAAGCATTTGGCTGAATATGAGCAGATAATATTGCCCGAAACACATCAGAATTCAACCTGCTGCTTTTGACAGCAGTCACATCATCAATAAATACAAGAGAACCAGTTCCATTGGCGACCATGCTTGCCAACGCCATGACACTACCACCACCATGCTTCACTGATGAGGTGGTATGCTTTGGATCATGAGCAGTTCCTTTCCTTCTCCACACTCTTCTCTTCCCATCACTCTGGTACAAGTCGATCTTGGTCTCATCGGTCCCATAGGATGTTGTTCCAGAACTGTGAAGGCTTTTTTAGATGTTGTTTGGCAAACTCTAATCTGGCCTTCCAGATTTTGAGGCTCACCAATGGTTTACATTGTGCGGTGAACCCTCTGTATTCACTCTGGTGAAGTCTTCTCTTGAATTGTTGACTTTGACACACATACACCTACTTTCTGGAGAGGGTTCTTGATCTGGCCAACTGTTGTGAAGGGTGTTTTCTTCACTAGGGAAAGAATTCTTCGGTCATCCACCACAGTTGTTTTCCGTGGTCTTCCGGGTATTTTGGCGTTGCTAAGCTCACCGGTGCGTTTTTTTCTTTTTAAGGATGTTCCAAACAGTTGATCTGGCCACACCTAAAGCTTTGGCTATCTCTCATGGTTTGTTTTGTTTTTTTCAGCTTAATGATGGCTTGCTTCACTGATAGTGACAGCTCTTTGGATCTCATATTGAGAGTTGACAGCAACAGTTTCAAAATGCAAATAGCACACTTGAAAATAACTCTGAACCTTTTATCTGCTCCTTGTAAATAGGATAATGAGGGAATAACACACAGGAACACGCCATGGAACAGCTGAGCAGCCAATTGTCCCATTACTTCTGGTCCCTTAAAAAGTGGGAGGCACATATACAAACTATTGTAATTCCCACACCGTTCACCTGATTTGGATGTAAATACCCTCAAATTAAAGCTAAAAGTCTGCAGTTAAAGCACATCTTGTTCGTATCATTTCAAATCCATTGTGGTGGTGTATAGAGCCAAAAAGATTAGAATTGTGTCGATGTCCCAATATTCATGGACCTGACTGTAAGTCCAATATGTGCTCTCTTTTAGCTCTGTTTTTGGTCTCTAACCAACTCCTGAGGGAAATGTCTCTCTTTTTAGCTGCTAAATGATCCACTATGTTCGCCAGCTAGACAGCAACTGTGTCTGTCAGCTGTTTGGTGCTGAGCAGGTAGTGTACAGTGTGTTTTTAGAGCTTTTTCACTAAAAACAGCTGCCTACTGTGGCCAAAAATGACCCCGTGAGAGTGAACCAAAACTCTCCGGGCAGCTTAACAATGAGCTGAAGCTCACTTTAAAGCTCAGTAAAGCCGAGGAAGCCGCAGATTCAGGTTCATAACTACAAACGACTCCTTTCACATTGTCATTTGATACATTGTTATTATAAAAATATTGATTGTAGCCGCTTTAACAAGAAGCTAGAAAGGAGCCTGGGTTTGAACTCATCTCTCAAGCTCTCTTTTTTCACTTGTTACTCAACTATTTCTGTCAAGGGAATAAGTGCAACACTATGAATGCTCTCCAGCAGAGAATGTCTGCCCACCGACAGGGTGCTCACCTGCAAATACCCTTTTCAGGACAAGCTCCAGGAAGAGGCTACTGATTCCCATTACCAGGTGAGGATTCTTTGTCTGAGCCTTCACTTTGGACAGATTCACTACATCTGTCTATTATTCCCTGAGAGCATTAATGAATTGTGTCTATACGATCAGGGTGACCAAATTATGTCCTTGTCCAATCTTCATGTCATTTGTTTTGTTTGATAAATGTATCAGGAATGCAGGGGATGAACTCATGTTGATTGTGTATGCATACCTCCAGATGCCATCAGATGCAATGTGAGAGAATCCAGACAAACCCTCAGTTCATTCATGACCAAAAGAAACCTCCAATCGACCCATGCAGACTGATATGTGACAGGTATGATTCAGCAAATGTATAACTGTGTCTTCGTTACTTGAGTATCCATGCACGTTCTCACCGTTGTCTCTGCAGGTTGTGATGGGCCCTGAGCTGATGGTGGCCATGTCACTCACTGTGGTGCCCTGGTTGTCGTGGCTGTGGCCGCTCTGCCTCCTTGAGTTGGTGCTGGTCGTGCAGTTCTAAAGGTGAATTGAGTGATTGTCATTTTGGTTGACAGTTTTCTGGCTAAAATAAAGTATCCTAGGCTGTTACAATGTAATAGAGTATTTGAGAAGTAGCAGTAAAAATGAATACCACTGCTGATGCCAAAACAGCTTTCCATGAATATACATCTGTACATTAAATACAATACTACTGCACATTCAAAATTTACATCTAGATCCATGGCATTATATGATTTGTGCTGCAGCATCCCAAGCAATTGGGTCCATATTGGACTAATCTGCACCACACAATTTACATCCAACGCAAATGTTCAGTGCCATTGGATGGAAGGATGCATTGTGCCCTATATGTAGCCAGGCAGAAGTAACATGTCTGAAATTCCGATCCCATAACCACGATCTTTCCCAAAGCTTAACCATACTGTATACCATGTGTAGATATTGTAGGAAGCAGGAATTTCAAAAAACGGAATTTCCCAGAATCGTTCAATATCAAAATTCTTGATGGCGAAAAGTTTGCATTTGTGATGTGTTGCACATGGAGCCAGAATCTGACCTGAATGAGTTTGGGGCAGAACGAGTTCACACATAGCCTGGTGGCACAGTGTACATAGTAGGCGGAGAGAGTCGCATCCGTGTTTTGGAAAAAAGCGGAAAGCCTCGAAGGAGAAGCGGGGCTTTCTGTTGCTCTCCGTTGACTCCCATTACTGTCTGGCTATCTCGGTTACACCTTGAAGAGGGCAGATGGTGATTTTTGTTTTTAAACTGTTCTTCAGAGTATTCTGCTAGGTTTCAGTCCAACAAAAATTCAGAGATTCTGACAGGATACCTTCCGGTTTAGCATAAGCCTGGTTCACAGATGCTTTTACCACTAAAACCGATTGATAACGTGACCCTCCTCCTTTTAAAGGTTTTGTATGTATTATCTAATTCACATTGGGAAATGTCACATGTTTGTATATATAATGAGAGCACTGAGAACAGGACCAGAAGAGTTAATGAGTTCAGAGTCTTCTGGATGGCGCATACACCTGGCAGGTTTATAGTAGATCTATTATATTGTATTTTCTAATTTGTGAAATTTAAATTTCTACGGATGAAAATATCCTAAGCAATCAAGACCTGAACCAGCTCCATTCTTTTGCGCTTCATCTCTGCAGGCCAATAACTCACCCAACAAAGAGATCGTGATATGTGGCGGTGACGGGGAAAGGCGAGACTGTGGCGTAACATCGGTCCAGGAGCACGTTGAATCTGCAAGGAGGAGTTCTGGTATTAGCACAGATCGATACAGCCAGTCAAATGTTCCCATTTTCTGGTGAGATTTTGTATCTATTGGGACTGAAGAACTTTGCTGTGGACGTTGACACAGGTAGAGTTTGGGAAAAAGTATTTAGAATTTTGATTTAATATTCCTGTGTGTATCCCTGGGTTAACATGTGCACCAAACAGAGCACCATTTTTTTTTTTTTTGGGCCAGATATTTGGGGTCAAAATGTCAGTATGTTCTTTATTGAGCAAATTGTTAATGTTTAAGAAAAACAATTATACAATTAGTATACTTCAGTTGCTAAAACTTGTGTGAAGTGTGAAGTACCTGTTAGTGAGGTTGTACGCCTTCACTTCTACAAATATCCTGGTCTTTAGCTCCAGGCCTCCTGGTGGGATCTGCAGCCTGGAGGAGTAGCTTTTGTCCTTTAGGCCCGATAACAGGAGAGAGGGAAGAATGTTGTTTAGATTGATACATGTTGGTCATTTTGAGAGAGTGCTTCAAGTTCCAGTATCAGTTTAAATCTGTGCATCCGTCCACACCAGGGGAGGGCCACAGGAGGGGTCAATCTGCTAAAGTTGTTGTCTGGGATTAGCATTTCTATATAATAGCATTTTCATCATTAGCCAAAGAGACAGAGGAGGTGGAATACAACAAGTAGCAAAGGTTCCACTTTTAATCAAGCAAGTCATCGTTCATATCGAAAGAACCTCAACCCAGTTTCTTTATCTGTTAGCTAATTAGAATTAGAATGATACTTTCATGGCCTAAAATTATAGGTGAATCTCCTCAAGTCCGGATGAGTTCAGAATTTACTGTTACTTTCAAAGAAATGTTCCAAGCCAAAACACAGAAAGTAACAGGGACACACAAAATATTTTAGGTTCCCTGAGAAGAAAATGACATATCCTAGGCTGAATGATTAAAGGGATAGTTTGACATATTGGGAAACATGTTTATTTGCTTTCTCACCGAGAGTAATATGAGAAATAGTCCAGCACATAACTCCCTGTTTTAACCACAAATTGTCGTTTTTACACTTAGATTTTTGTACGGATTAAACAAATGAGATATGACCTTAATTAGTGAGCTTTGGAGATGTTGGTAGGTGGATTTTGAGACCTTTGGACAGAGCCAGGCTAGCTGTTTCCCCCTTTTCATTCTTTATGCTAAGCTAAGCTCACTGTCTCCTGGCTCCAGCTTCATATTCAGAGTGCAGACATGAGGGTGGTATCCAGCTTCACATCTCACTCTCGGTAAGAAGGCAAACAAGCCTATTTCCCAATATGTCGAACTATTCTTTTTATAGAGCACTTGCTGACGTCTTCAGATTTCAAAATATACTCACGGCAAAATCCACTAAAGATGCCATTTTGAGAGAAATAACAGTTTGGTAAAGGAAAGACATTTTGACTTGTCAGACTACGTAAGGCACAGGTGTTAGAAATAACAGTAACGGCTCTGTTCTGTTAAAGTATCCCTGTAAGCCGTGACAGTGGGCTTGGCATGCACAGTACCAGGACCCTGAGTCTGAAGCAGCTAAATGAAATTCAGCCAGCATTTATTTTATTATTTACACCTGGGAATTTCCCACTGTGACACGTCGGAATGTCTTCAGTGAAAAAGGTCGTTCTGTACCAATTAGGACTACAATACATTTATAACCGAGCCCTCCGTATCTCAAAGACCAGTCCACCTTGGGGTTGGATAAACTCAAACCTGTGACTTGTGCTCGCCGAGATTAAATACCAACATGGGTACCTGTTTCTTCAGGTTCTGTGGTGCCAGGAAGTGGAATGAAAGGCCTTTTACGCATTCAAATAACAACCACCACAATTTTAAAAACAAAAAGTCAAATTTTAAGGCATATGGGAAACTTGGAAGTGTAAGTTTGCCATCCTTTTTGGATGTTGGGGTAATTCCATTGCTGATAATAAAGGTTTATATTGTTTTGGTTTGTTGGTAGTATGATGTTGCTGTCGTTACATCAAGGATGATAATGGAAATAAATCTTGGACTTAATTGTGTCATCCTTGCCATTTTTACCAGCATGTGGCAATTGTGTTCACCTTGTGAGTCTGTGTCCGTGTCATCAAGCAAAGTCTGAAGACGCCTACTGCAGCAGGAACTACCGCAGAAGCGGTTTTGAGTACTTTTCCAAGTGTGTATGTGTCTGTGGACAGATTTTGTCAACGCGATAGAGTCACAACCGTGCAAGATGCCGTCACGAAACCTTACGGGTGTGTGGTTGAGATCAAAATGAGTTCCAAGATGGGTGTGTTCCAACCCATGAGTACTGAGTACTCATGTAATATTGTAGTAATAGAGTAGGCCATTCATGGTTTGGAATGTCACATGTGGAAGGGTGTCGCGGCTTGTGTGATCCCGTCGCAAGATGGTCTCTAGTTTGTAGTTGTGTGTGATTTGAGTTCCTCCTTCTTGTAATGTCAACTAAACTAAACTAAAATAAACACATGTTGATTCTGGGTTGGAGGAGAAACAGTTTAGTTTTTCTTGTAAATGGTTTCCTTGATTTAAATAAGTGTGTTTTGTGCTTGGACAGACATCTGAAACGGTGACAATATGGTTCTAAATGCCGCTGATCTTTAAAATCAATTCCACTGTGCTGTGTCACTCTTCCTTTTCAAACATTGAGCAAATCAGAACAAGACAGAATTAAATGAGTGATTAAAAATGTAACAATAAATCAATAAATTAACTAAAAAAGCAAAGTTACGATCCGTAAAATCAGTAGCGGCAAACAGTCAGGTAGAATAAGCGATTGGAATAAACAGATGATCAGTGCTCAAATTGAATGTGCCATTTTAAAAAGATGTGGAGTAATGTGATCAGTAGACAGGGTTCTGGTGACGATACGAGCGGCAGAGTTCTGAACCAGTTGTAGTTGATATAAGGACTTGAGAGGAAGACCAAAGAGAAGGGAATTACAGTAATCAATGCGGGGTGTCACCAGGGTGTGAACGAGAATGGCTGTAGTGTTGGCTGTGAGAGACGGGCGGAGGCAGCATGCTCAGTGTGCTCATGAAACTCCCATTATTGTCTTTGACTGCCAGGTTGACCCCAGACCTGTTGGACGGAAAACATTTTCTGTCGGCGGCTGGAAATCGTTACGGGGAAAAAACGTCAACACACGGGTTAACTTTCATCGGGTCCATGGGGGAACAACACGCCATGGTGAGATTCAGGCCCTGCTGAAACTAGACACAAGAGTAACACACACCTCTGACGCCACTGGCTGCTCCATGAGCCATAACCAAATATGGAAACGTGATATTCTCTTACATGTAGTCAAGCTGAGCTGAGGTTCATTCATCTACAGTTAACTTCTCTTCTTGCAAATATATTTTGCATAACTAAATATATATATATATATATATATAGCAACATATATAAAACACCCCACCATACAAGCTCACATAAAGCAAAGAAGACCAGTGACAGCATAGCCATCATCGTCCATGGATAAAAGAACACCACAGCGGTCACCCATCATCTTGATATGCGGAGTATTTCCCAGTTTGATGGCATGAGATTTCCCACCCTGTTAGGTCTGGCCCTTTGATGCCCCGAATCTTCATTCAGAGGGAAGAAGCTGAAACCCTCCATGCTGAGGTTGGAGGACTCTAAAATGACTCGAGTCTTTGAAATAGCTCTCTTGAGGGAAATGTGAGACAGGTCAGGCAGTTGAGCACCTATGATCTTACTGGCTGCGTTACACTATGTGATGCGGCCTGTTCTTGTTGCCTGTTGAGAGATTGCCAAGCCATGTGATAACAGAAAAGTAAATGGCTGACTCGGCCTTGGAATTGAGTCGCGGTGGCCTGTCACTGCCCAGGTTAACCACCCAGTTCTTCTATTTATTCTGAACTGGAAAGGAAAAACTTTCACCAACAACCACGGCACCAAACCGTAATGCATCTTTGATTAGCAAAGCACCATTTAGGAGTGTAAGAAAATAGGGGTTAAGTGTGCACTTCTAAAGTGCAGCTATCACTTACACGCTCATCTGAGTATTGTTGACCAGGTAGTGCAGTGGGGTAGCGACAGGAGAACCTGTACATCACATCTTGGTGATAGGTGATGGCTCCTGCACTAGGGTCCTCAGAGCAGATCGTGCCAGAGATGTTGATGTACTGGACGTTGGAGAAGTCTGCAAACAGTCCGGTTCCCACCTGCTGAGTGACCTTTGAGGAAAAATTGGTTGAGATTGACGACTAAGAAGCTGTTGCGCGACTGGCATCTGCTGTGGTTGTTTTCAGGCTTAGGTAACCTACTGCCAGCTCGCTGGAGCAGGCGGTGATGCCCTCCTCTGTGATGGAGATGTTGAATTTGACAACAGGCGGGTCTGCCGTCCAGTCAGAAGTCCCTTTGTTTGGAGTGCTCTGAGTTGAGGGCCAGCAGTGACTCGTTATATCCATTGAAATAGACGGGACACAGGAGGATCTGGAGGTCCACTCTCTGGGAGCCACAGAGGACCTCGATGTCTGAGTTAGCTGACCAGAGCGAAGAGGAGACCAGAATATCAGCTTTTGGGACTTTGAACACGACGCAATCTGTCGCAGATTAGTCCAGAACTTACTTCTTAAAGAGGCCCTCCACCCATTGAACACATGTTGAGTTTAGCCATGAGGAGTACAACTCAGCCTGTGAAAACAGTTGTTTGATGTCCCCTGTTGCTCTAAACGAGCTAAAATGCAACGTGACCTATAGGATTCGTGCACATGGACACGAATTTTACATTTTTTTGTGGCACTCTGGATGACTTTCAAAACTAATTGGAAGTATCTTTCATGCCTGCATCACCTTTTTTTCCCCGATCAAATTAGCAAAAATAAATAACTGACGTCCAGTTAGACTTTCAAAATAGAGCTTGCTGAGAAACATTTCAGGTGATGGTCGCAGTTTGGTTAGGGTTAGGAAAAGATCACGGTTTGGGTTAGAATAAATAGGCTACTGCCTTAAAACAATGAAAGTTGACTATTAGTTTCACCCGGGGATCGAACCTCCGGTCTCTCTTTGTTGCTCTTTATACTGCGTTCATCCTTGTTAGTTTGGAAGTCGTGCTGAGTGTCGCAAAAACAAATGATTATAGAGATTATGGATTATGATTTTGTGACTATTTCACAACTGCCGTGAGTCTGGGTTATAAAATCTGAGAAAATAGGAGAACATTTCAGATTGGGCTTGAGATTTCCATTTTTAGCAGAAATGTGTACCAATCTGGAGCTGTTGACTTTAAGGAGACAGAGAGAGACTGAGTTACGAGGAGGGAGGAGCAATTTGGGGAAGTATAAGTCCCATTCATTTTCCCCATAGACAATGTTATGTGACTGACAGGTAGAACACTTCTACAGCTTGGATGGACATGAAACTCTCCTGGTTCAGTCAACACACACCTCACCTCAGCAATAAAGACACACTCCTCAGGTGGCGAGGCTACCAATGTGCTGACGCTTACCGGGCTGCAGGAGAAAGAGGGTGTGGGGGGAGGAGAGCAGGTCAGAGCGATTGAGCACTGCTAGTTTTACCGACCTGGACTTTGGAACGTGGCGTGTCCGATGCAGGCGTTTTGACCTTGGGCAAGAAGAAGGGTGGCAAGTTGATACGTAAGAAGGGCCAGCCACTGTATACATCAGACACAGAAGTAAGTTGCTGTCACTTCCTTGCAATTCCAAAGCACTGACAGTCAAACTACCACACCTATGAGCCAATCTGTTAATTAAACACAGCCATCAGGTGCACAAACACATGATTGCTAAAACACACCAATCAGGTTTAAGCACCATAAAAACGCAGCAGGTAAGAAAGGATGGATTCGGCATTCAAGACGGTTCTTCCCGCGTTGTCTTGCTAAATGAGGATATTGCTTATGATGTTGATGAAAGATCCAGCTAGGCGAAGAGATAATGCATAGTTTACCGTAGTATTTTCTGTACAATATTGTCAGTTTCAGTTCAGATTCTTTTTTATGTTTGTTGTTGTTGTTGTAATTCACTGTAATTGTAACCTGTACTGGATACAGTATTTTAGGTTTGTCTGTTGTTTGCTGAGCTAGCAGTGTTCTGCACACTACCGTAGTAGCAAGACAACTGGGACACGTTTTGTTGTGATTCTCCATGTTGTCTGATTCGGGTACATGGAGGGAAATCAGTGATATGTTCCTCAGTCTGCAGCGTTGGTCTTGTGTAGGGTTTGGTGAACTATTGTACAGCTGCACGTTCTCCGTGTACTTCATTTACAGTCCTCTAATCACTGAGAATTAGACTTGCCCAAAGTGTTTTAGCGTAGCAACAGCAGTGTGTATCATATGAAATGTGTGTGTTTCATATGGTAACAAAATATCGTTTTTATTAAGTCGTGTATGGTTTTGCCAAAAGTGGTCCACTTTGCAAATGATCCGAAGTGTTGTGCTACTTCGGTGTAGGGTTGTGTTAATTGTGTGTAGTGTTCGACGAAATTGTGCTTAAGCAATTGAAAAAATACTGTAATATGCAAACAGCAATACTTGAAATGAAATCCCACCACATTCTGCTTCTTTACTGGCCAAGTAAGGACAATGAGGAAATAGGATGTCAGCACATCGTATTTATTGAGTAGAATAAAATAGATTTGGATTTTTCATTCAATCACTTAGCTGTTCAGTTGTATTTATCTGCAGGTTTATTCTGTAAATCAACAGGCTTAGAAACTAAACATGACTTACTATTCTCTGGCTAAAATTGGGGTCCCAGAACTTTGTCTGAAATGATGGACCCTTAAAGAAAGCATTTTATTCCCCCCCCCCAAAAAAGGAAAAGGCTTTTCCTTTGATTTCACGAAATGTCAAAGGTAAACATTGTATGTATTACTCCACTGCATTTATTTGATAGGCAGAGCGACTTTGCGGATAAGAATACGACACACTGTATAGATTAATTAATCCAAAAGTATGCAGCTTCTCCTTTAGCAGCTACAACATTAAAACACTGTATGTTAATACATCAGAGGCATATTAATATTCAATATAATTTAACACTGGCAGGGTAAACTCTGCTGTAGATTATGTACATTTTGCCAATAAATACTTTTCCTTAAGATTTTTACACTGTGGCACATTACCTCAGATTCAAGTATCTAACCTAAAAGAGGATGTTCGCTTAATGGGAAGACATTTAATTCCACAAATAATTCAGTTTTGTTTGTTTTTTTTAAATCACCACTTTTATACCCTTTATCAGCAAAGAAAGAGGAACAGCAGGATATTTATTTCCCACTCAACAGAAGCCTTGAAGGCAATTTTCTCCCGGCACTGTAATGAGTGCTTGGATTTGAGTTTAAGTTAAAACACTCCAATTTTGAATACTTGCCCCAGAGCAACTGTGAAATGCGCCCTGTCTCCATATTAACGCCAGCTACCATTTGGTAGGGCTCTATTGCACAGGTTCCAGGCAAACTGTCTCCCTAGTTGACGGAAGAGAAAAGGAATTTCACCAGACAACAGGTAGAAAACCAAACTTCTCACTGGTAGTAAGTCACAGCTTTATTCTCACATGGTTTCAACGGTTCAGTCCTACCATTGCACCACTTGCACTTGAGTCTGTTGGCAAGTTTCTAAGGTGCATGTATACAAACAAGTCTTACAACTGTGCAGCGCAAAGGAGACCTCGACAGTTTTAAGAGCACCGACGTACATTCGTTCTGAATCTGGTTTATTTGTTAAAAACGTTACACAGCTCAGAAAACAACTAAACACTGACTTAAAACAAAATAGCAGGCTACGCTTCCAATGATTATTCAGACAGTCCACGTAAGGCCTGGGTTCAATTGGCATTCATTCTCTTCGAAGACCGACAATGGTGCAAAATTCGCAAACGCAGTTTTGGCAAAGTGAACACCCGACACAGTAACGGGGGTTTCAAGAGCGTCTTGTTGGTGATTTGGTGACTGTTGCCCCCCCCCCCCTTCGGTGTCGAGCCTCCGTCCGCCTCTACTTGGAGCTGGTGTACTTGGTCACGGCCTTGGTGCCCTCGGACACGGCGTGCTTGGCCAGCTCGCCGGGCAGCAGCAGGCGGACGGCGGTCTGGATCTCCCGGGAGGTGATGGTGGAGCGCTTGTTGTAGTGCGCCAGGCGCGACGCCTCCCCCGCGATGCGCTCGAATATGTCGTTGACAAACGAGTTCATGATGCCCATGGCCTTGGAGGAGATCCCCGTGTCCGGGTGCACTTGCTTCAGCACCTTGTACACATAGATGGCGTAGCTTTCTTTCCTGCTCTTGCGGCGCTTTCTGTCGCCTTTCTTCTGGGTTTTGGTCACAGCCTTTTTGGAGCCCTTCTTGGGCGCAGGTGCCGATTTTGCAGGATCAGGCATTTTTGTCTCCCGCAGGTTACACACGTCAACAGACCAGCTGGAAGAAACACAGCGCGGAATACCGCCCTATTGCCAGTCCCGTATTTATAACATGGCTGTGCAAATGACTGTGTGCCATTCCCTCGCTGCGATTGGACCATCCTCCACCAGATCCCGGAGGACGCGCGGCACTATTGGCTCGTGCGTTTCAGTTTCACTCGCCCAATCGGAGAAGCCTTTGCGGTTTATATGCCTTTACTCACAAGTAGCCAGCCTACATTACGTAAAGGTCCAAGCGCTTGTGTCGGACGTTACGCGGTGTTGCCTCTTCAAAAGCCACATTATTAACGATCATGTCTGGTAGAGGGAAAACCGGAGGGAAAGCCCGAGCAAAGGCCAAGTCCCGCTCCTCCCGGGCCGGACTGCAGTTCCCCGTGGGTCGCGTTCACAGGCTACTGCGCAAGGGCAACTACGCGGAGCGCGTCGGCGCCGGGGCTCCGGTGTATCTGGCGGCCGTGCTGGAGTATCTGACCGCCGAGATCCTGGAGCTGGCAGGCAACGCGGCCAGGGACAACAAGAAGACCAGGATCATCCCCCGGCACCTCCAGCTGGCCGTGCGCAACGACGAGGAGCTCAACAAGTTACTGGGAGGTGTGACCATCGCTCAGGGGGGAGTGCTGCCCAACATCCAGGCTGTCCTCCTCCCCAAGAAGACTGAGAAACCGGCCAAGAGCAAGTAAAAGAGACTCCCGGCAGGCCCGGATTCAGCCGGGACAAAGGGCTCACCTCGGAGCCGGCCACTTTTTCATGACTGTTTGTTTTTTGGATAAACAACCTTTCAAATAGGGGGCAGTGCCTGGTGATTTCTGTTTCTACAGTGAAAGCATACACTCGCTTCTCATCGGGACTATTCATAGACCGCCCAGTCGCCACTGTTGTGCTGTTGGCTCTGGAAAATGGAGGCGCTTTCTGCAGGCTTCTGGTTGAGGAGGAAGGCCCTGGAGGGGGGAAAAAAATATCTGTTCTTAATATTGACCAATCCAGAAGGGAGGGCTTGTTTTTAGGCTTCCAAAGCTGCCACAAAACGTGCATAATTGTTGTATTGTTCATGTCTTGTCGTTTCAATAAATGTCCTGTAGGGCGAATGCACTCGGTCTTCACTTATGTTGTCATCCGGGCACTTTGCTGTTATTCTTTGTGAGAGAATAAACGGAACAATGGCGCATGAATGAGCTGCAGTTTCTCTGGGATTTGTTGTGGTGCAGTTTTTTTTTATCATTTTAATGTGTGTATGTAAGCAGCCAGCATTCATGAATTACATTTTACACCCAAGGTTAACTTCATTCATATTGGGAGGGGGGGGGGGGGGTTTACTCCCATCCATCACATTACCTTCTTTCTGTCATAGTGAAATTATGACTGACAGTCCTCCAAGGAAACGATGGCAATTGATGATTTTTTTTCTTCAGATTTATACAGTTTAGTTTCCTGATGGTTGCTTATTGCTCACTCACATGATCACCTTTGTGTACACTGCTGCAGTTAATGTTGGGTGCCCTGTGGAACTGTTAGCGCTCCTTCTGACAATATGTAAGTGATGGGTATGTATTCTGTAGTTGAGGGAGCTTTTTTCACATAAGAACATTAGTTTACATCATGATGTTGCTGATTTTTGTTTTATTATTTATATTTTCTCCAACCTGAGAGCTAATCAAACTGACATCTGTGGATTGGTTGAAAAGGGAAATGCAGGGTCAAACATGATTTGGAATGCTAAATCTGGGCCTCAATTCTCTCATTCATGTAGTATTAGCAGATTATTTTTCTTTCTCTTTGGATATGTCCAAATATGACTGGATTTGGATATCCTGAAACATCCCTTCGATGATGATTGGGGGGGCTGCTTTTGAAAGTCTCTGCTGTTAATACATGCTCTGCCTCCTAATAATTTGAATCAAATTGACAATTTAGATGCTGATGCTTTGTTGAGGCTTCCAGCTACAATACTAAGATTCAGTATCAGTTGAAAATGATCTCTGTACTTCCCTGTCGGCCTCATTGGGAGGTCAGTGCATGGACGGCTAGAGCACACTGGAACTGGTGGGGAAAGTCATTCAACATATTTCACTCCCTTTAGCTTTGTTGCTGCACAGTTCTACTCTGCTCACATTGACAGCAAAGTTATTTTGTAGCTGCTAATTTATCCAGATAAATCTTATCTTAAACTCCCTTTCAAACATTGTTTTAGAAAATAAGAAATATAATTAATCCATAACAAATAGTATATCTACAAGAAAGTTCAGTGCAGCAATGCATACAATTTATAAATTACTAGAAGATACACTGAGGCTATAGACAATTTTAACACGAGCGCTAAGGAATATTAATGTAGGATACAATAAAATAATATTTTGTCTTGTTACAGTACGCTCTGGGGTGCACGGTGCTCTGGGTGGAGTCTTCATGTCCTCCCCGTGTTACCGTGGGTTTTCTCCGGGTTCTCCGGTTTCCTCCCACCGTCCAAAGACATGCATTAGGTTAATTGGTGACTCTAAATTGTCCCTAGTGGATGAATGTGTGCGTGAATGGTTGTCTGTCTATGTGTTCAGCCCTGCGACGAGTTGGCCACTGTCCAGGGTGTACCCCGCCCAAGGCCCAAAGCCACTGGGATAGGCTCCAGTCACCCGCGACCCCGAACGGGAACAAGCGGTAGAAAATGACTGACTGACAGTATGCTCTTCTAATTTATTTAGAATTACAGTATGTTGTGCTGCCTAGAATCACAAAACCTTCAAAATAACCACAAGAACATGTAATACTGCAGTTTTCATTTTTGATCTTAATAATTTACATTATAAGGAGGGCTTATTAACTTATTAAATTCCGAATTTCTGACTTTTTTCACCTTAGAATGTAGCTTACTGATGCAAGGATGTGCACAGTAAACTTTTAAGTCCACTGGATAAGTATGTGTTTTTGCAGGAGCACAAAGCAGCATGACATATTAGAAACAACACCTGTCAAGACACATGTTTGAGTCATAATTTATTATTCTGGGCTCAAACATGATATATAATGCACAGCCACAGAATATCACTTATCATAATAAGTCTGAATTTATGAATTAGGGCTCTGGGAATGCTTGAATACTGGGCAAGTTCATGCTTGCCCAGTATTCAGGGATATGAACGAGCCACAGACACTGTGATTAATCAACTTCCTCAATGGTTGGTCCAGAGGATCCTCCGCTGGCAGTAGCGCCACCAGTTGCAGGGAAGCCGCCTGGCATCCCACCGGGTATGCCACCAGCACTCTGGTACAGCTTGGTGATGATGGGGTTACACACCCTCTCCAGTTCCTGTTGCTGGTGTTCATATTCAACCCTCTCTGCAGTCTAATGCAAAGAAAGCAAATCATAGTCAGTAGGAATTACTTGACAGTTAAATGTTCAGATCAGTTTAAACTCTCTTATTGTTGCCACACAGATGAGGATAATGTAGCCCGACAAAACACTAGTGGCTACACATGAAATCACCATTCTCTGATGACATGAATGAAATATCTGATATTGCTTAGCAGATGTGTAAACCTGCAAAATCATAGAGCCATTACTTACTTCCTCGTAAATTGTCCACTCACACGTTGAAAAAATCGGAGTACCTCATCACTAACTCTGGCATCAACCGTCCTATCTAACAATTTTTAGTAATTTTCCCATACTGAGATCATGAGGCAATGGTAGTTAAGTTAGTTTTGTTTATTATCCTTTTGGAAAGTCCCTTTGTGTGCATCATTAAAGCAAACACACTATATGGTGATCAATATATAAACCCCCAACCCACCAAGGTTTCACAGTATATATCTCTAAATTCAATTATCAGACATAAATAGACATGCTGATAAGCAAGTGGAGTCACAAGTGGAGGGAACCTGGAGTGGGACCTGCAGTACTTGCTATATATTTCTTATATTTCTACTATGTTTTGTACCAAAATATCATAGCAAATTCCTTGTATGTGTAAACCTACTTGACAATAATGCTGATTCTAATTCTGATAATGAGGGAAACAAACACGATATACATGTTGTTCATATTCCAAAACTTATTCTGCTTTAATTAATCAACACCAATTCTCACCTGGTTTTTGTCCAGCCAGCTGATGACCTCGTTGCACTTGTCCAAAATCTTCTGCTTGTCGTCATCACTGATCTTCCCAGCTAGCTTTTCGTCCTCCACAGTAGACTTCATGTTGAAAGAATATGACTCCAGGCTGTTCTTGGCCGACACCTTGTCACGTTGGACATTGTCTTCGGCCTTGTACTTCTCAGCTTCCTGAACCATGCGTTCAATGTCCTCCTTGCTGAGACGACCTGGCATAACACAGGCAAGATTAGCATTTAAACATCCATTGTTGGGAAAACACTGCACCTGCATTTGGGTTAAGTAGAATTTTGATCCTTTTTTGTACCCTTGTCATTGGTGATGGTGATCTTGTTCTCCTTGCCAGTGCTCTTGTCTACAGCAGAGACATTAAGGATACCATTGGCATCAATATCGAATGTCACCTCGATCTGGGGAACACCGCGAGGAGCAGGAGGGATGCCTGTCAGCTCAAACTTGCCCAGCAGGTTGTTGTCCTTCGTCATGGCACGCTCACCCTCATAGACCTGTTGGTTGTTCAGTATGCAATGTCACTTCAGTCACTCAGACATCCCAGAAAGCACTGATAATGATGTAACATTGGCTAGAAATATGAATTGCACAAACAAGTAAATCCCAACCAGCAGGGTCCTCACCTGAATGAGCACCCCAGGCTGGTTGTCAGAGTAGGTGGTGAAGGTCTGGGTCTGCTTGGTAGGAATAGTGGTGTTACGTTTGATTAGGGCAGTCATGACACCTCCAGCGGTCTCAATGCCAAGGGACAGAGGGGTGACGTCCAGAAGCAGCAAGTCCTGGACATTCTCAGACTTGTCACCAGATAGGATGGCAGCCTGGACAGCTGTAAATAACAGTGACTGGTTAGATTTTGAAAGGGACAGACGTTGGACGTTTTTCATGTTACCCGTTCAACAAAAACATTTCTTAGTTGAAAATTATGTCTGGAGCTCTAATTGGGTGGATATGTTAGGTCAAGAAGCTAGGCACTTACCAGCCCCATAGGCCACAGCTTCATCTGGATTGATGCTCTTGTTGAGCTCCTTTCCATTGAAGAAATCCTGGAGCAGCTTCTGGATCTTGGGGATACGTGTGGAGCCACCGACCAACACGATGTCATGAATCTGCCCTTTATCCATCTTGGCGTCACGGAGTGACTTCTCCACGGGGTCCAAGGTGCCACGGAAGAGGTCGGCGTTGAGCTCCTCGAAGCGAGCCCTGGTGATTGAGGTGTAGAAGTCAACTCCCTCGTACAGAGAGTCGATTTCAATGCTGGCCTGGGTGCTGGAAGACAGGGTGCGCTTTGCCCTCTCACAAGCGGTGCGCAAGCGACGGACAGCTCTCTTGTTGTCGCTGATGTCCTTCTTGTACTTGCGCTTGAACTCTGCAATGAAGTGGTTGACCATGCGGTTGTCGAAATCTTCACCACCAAGATGAGTGTCTCCGGCAGTGGACTTGACCTCAAAGATACCATCCTCGATGGTCAAGATGGAAACATCGAAGGTGCCACCACCAAGGTCAAAGATGAGAACGTTCCTTTCAGACCCAACCTGGAAAAAAGGACAAATGTGAATACAGTTGTACAGTTGGACATGCTGTACATCATGGTACACCTACTATTGACCTAAATCTCACCTTCTTGTCCAGGCCATAAGCGATAGCTGCTGCAGTGGGCTCATTAATGATTCGCAACACATTTAGACCAGATATAGTTCCAGCATCCTTGGTTGCTTGACGCTGAGAGTCATTAAAGTATGCAGGTACTGTGATAACAGCATTCGACACAGACTAAAAAAATGAAGAGAGGAGTTTTAAGATTATTGTGGCAGTACTGTAGATAGTTGCTCAACATGTTATTATTTTGTAAACATACCTTTCCAAGGTAGGCTTCAGCAATCTCCTTCATCTTTGTCAGCACCATGGAAGAGATCTCTTCTGGGTAGAAGGTTTTGGTTTCACCTTTGTATTCAACCTCCACTTTGGGGCGTCCACTATCACTGATTATATTGAATGGCCAGTGCTTCATGTCAGAGTGAACTACTGGGTCCTCAAATCGTCTACCAATCAAACGTTTAGCATCTGCAATCCCCAGGTAGAATTAAAAGAAATACTTGCGTTTGCTGTTTGTTCAGATACTTCTGGTTAATTTACATTTACACATCATATTAACACATGAAAATGATTCATTTATTTATTCAGTGGTCTGAGTGACAGTGCAAGATCATTGGGAGAAATTAATATTTCATAACATATATCACTTTACCCTGCTGTAACCTTACCAAAGACCGTGTTGGTGGGGTTCATGGCAACCTGATTCTTGGCTGCATCGCCGATCAGCCTCTCACTGTCTGTGAAGGCCACATAGCTGGGTGTGGTCCTGTTGCCCTGGTCATTGGCGATGATTTCAACTTTGCCATGCTGGAACACACCAACACAGGAGTAGGTGGTCCCAAGGTCGATACCAACTGCTGCCCCTTTGGACATAATTGCTCTGGTAAAGTAAAACAATTCATAGTTAATGTTGTTCCAGCAGGGGGCAATAAAACTTAGTGATCAGGGTAGTAAAGCCTGCATTATGTTAAGAGGTTAATCAAGTGGTTTTAGGTTTAGTCTTATCTTGCAAGTATGACATTGTGGTAAAGGCTATACTGTAAAACATTGTGATCAATTTTGGTTTTAACAGTTAACACTAACTGTTAACTGTAACATTGTAAGAATGGCATTTTTGTTATAGCTCTAACTTTCATATGGGCATTTAGTGAGCACAAAATCTGCCTGAATTTTTTTAACCCCAAATGTGTTGGCTGCTTTCACCTTTCAGGTGGTGACTATACTGTGACGATTTAGTGGAATAGCCTATAGTGCCACGGATTAGATGTCAGTGGAAGGCAGCCATTTTAGGTTGTAAAATCCCAATCCCAATTGTAGAAAGTTGGTCTTGGAAACTGATTTGTAAAAGTCTTGGGTGCATACTACATTAATTAAGAATACCTTGAAAATCTCTCATGCATTCTACACTTGATTGCGTAAATTAATAAAGTATATTATTGTGCAGAGCTGTCTTCTACAAATTACGGCTATATTAGGCCTACTAAATAGTTTTCATAATTACGTTGTGGTGGTGACAAACGTTGCCTAATCGTCGCCTGGATTAGGCTATGTTCAGAGACAACGTTTCTTTTAGTGAATGAGCCACTACATTTACCGCGTCGGAGTCGCAGGAACATGGTCGGCCCTACAAAGTGCAGTACTTTCACACCAGAATCCAGAGTTCGCGTCCAGACCCCTGTCTATGATTAGATGTAGGCAACAAAAGCACTTTGGTTAAGGTTAGGGAAAGATCGCGATTTCACTTAAGTGTTAATTAAAAAAATCACGTTTCAAGTCACTGCTGACTTTTTCTGTATAATACCTAAACATAACCATAAAATAGTTGAATAATGCTCAATACAAGTGGACAGTGAGGCTACTACAAGATTGCCTATTTTAGTGGAAAACAAATTAAATACGTTGTCAGTGAACATTTTACCAATATGTTCAGTGGCAAAATTTTTGCTGCTTGTGTTAATGAACAACATTTTAGAAACTGTCATTCGGTTGGCATTATGTTTCCCTCTAAACGTTTTTGCTGTTATAAATTAGTTGTAGGACTAGGCTACATAAACGTAATTTCTAGGAGCTGATGCAGGACAGTGTGTGCCCTGACACCAGAGCGAATTCTGCAGCATCACACTTAAGCGCCATTCAAACTACCTCCCCCAAACACACACACACACACACACACACACACACACACACCGCCTGTCACTGCAGGACAGCGTTGCCCTGCTGCAGTTTCCAGCCGGCCCTGCAGCCGTGCGCCGTCATTGCAGCCTATTAATACCTCGAATACAAATGATCAACTTTTTGGTTCCAAATTAATTTTGTGATAAGATTATATCACAGGAATAAAGAAAGCAAATTAATATGAAGTAGGCCCTAGACTGTATAATCACACTATATGCAAACTAATGATTATTATAGGAATATTATTTTGATAGAAAGGAAGAAAAACATTAACAATGTCCCTAGAAACTCCCCATTTAGTATCACAGACCCAATAAATACATAAAATGAGTCGTCAGTGTTATTTGGCAGGAGGAAGCATAGCAGCATAATATAAGGGCTGTCTGAGAACAACGATGCATGAGCCTATAGAGAGATATTTTCCTTTTACCTGGATGATGCTGTGGCCTTGCGCAGCTGCAATCTGACTCTCTCCTCCACCAGATGAATACAGGCAGAAGATGCCGGCCTCACTGCTTCTGGACAAGCTTCCCAAAGGCCCGTGAGCCAATCAGCTTGCAGAACAGCAGTGAGCTTCCAGCACATTCTGGTTCAGTCTTCACGTTCTCTTTGAGCTGTGGTCCTCTGATTGGCTAAAACCTGGACAGCATTAAAAAAAAAAAAAAATTATAAAAAAACTCTCAGAATAAAGAGAGATTAAAGACAGACATAGCTGGAGAAAGTTCCAGGGCTTTCCTCGCGACGAGTTGTATAGGAAACTCTTCCAGAGAGCAAATAACTCTCACTGTTGCCTTGAAAACTAGAAATGAATACATGGCTGCTTCAAACGAACTGTAGATTTAACAGTGACGCAGTCAAAATACCGAAGTGAGCATCATCATTAGGCAAACTATGACCACTAAACTGTAAACAGCAATTATCCATTATTGTCACAAAATCATTTTGACCATGTCCTGCTATAGATAACAACTGATCATGTCAAGCATACAAGCGTCTCATACGTTGAGTCTCAGTCAACTGGTAACCTGACTCCTCCTTCACAAGTCAAACTGCACAGTACTGGTGTATTAGCATCATTACAAAGTGTTGCAGCCATTTCCATCTATTACAAACATAGACCATACCAGTGTAACGATATTATTTAATTTAATGACAGGAAGGCTAGTGGAGGGAGCAGATTAATCCTCTGGCCACTATGACTGTCTGTACAAAATTTCATGACAACCACCCAACATCGTTGAGATGTTTCACTCTGGACCAAAGTGGTGGACGACTCACATTGCCATCCCTAGAGCGCACCGGCCTCTAGCAATGGTGAGCATTATACCCAACGTGAGATACATGTTATACTTTATTATTGTCCGAATTAATGCCTTCACAACTCTGTGCTTTCGCGAGGCCTTCTAGCTCACGCAGGTGGTGTTTTTCTAAGTAGACCTAACCTCAGGAAACCATGGTCTTGTGCAAAGCCGTTTACCTCGCGACATGGTGGCTTGATGGTTAGAACAACAGCCCCCCC